>OVBE01005341.1:0-21914 GCA_900406425.1 Iberis pinnata | reverse complement strand
ATGACTTTTGTGCCATTCAAATGGAGATAGGAGAGAAATTGTGGTGATCTATGTAAAAATAGCGCATAAAAACACCACTTTATGAGTTCATCTTGTATTTGTCATGTTTTTTCAAGAAGATATAAGTTATGTATTTCCCTACAAAATATGTCATATGCAAGAAAATATATCTATATTTTTCAAGACTATATATAATTAAATCAATCTTAAAAAAGCAAAAAAAAAATATATGAAAGGAGAAACAAATTACCAATAACGAAGAAAGAGAAAAAAAAAATTAAAAAGAAAGAGCTGCATGTGTGTACGTGTGTAAAAAAGTGAGTTGATATAATTATATATTAATCAAATTTTTTTTTTCTTTTAACATAGTAATCTTCATACAAGACCATTGATATACATGAAGGTATAGTATTGTAAGAGTTATACAAAACCATTGGAGTATTAATAGACTTGACCAAACAATGAGATACCTTATTATAACGACGAGGGGTCCATCATAATATTACTTCTTCAAACTTGTTTTTCCAATATATGTAGTCTCGAATCCAATTAGTGAGCATAAAGTTGTACTGCTTGTTGGTAAGTATATTCACCAATTGTTGGCAATCTCCTTCAAAGATTAATTTCTTGAAACTTGAAATCCAAGCATTTTGTATTGCCATGATTAATGATTGTGCTTCTGCCTCCAAACCAGACTGTACTTTACTGGCTTACTGCCTTTCGCGTGAGCAGATCGAAAATATCCTCCTTGTGAATCTCTGAAAAGCCATCCAGATTTTGCCTCAGTTAGGGAGTTAATAAAAGCTGCATCGTAGTTACATTTAATGTAACTGTGTGGTGGTCGGGACCATTCCGAAATATTCCTGGTTGGTTGTTTCGGTGGCTTTAGGGGATTATTGAATCGCTAACTCTCCGCTTCACAAATTGATTTTTGGACAATGTTTTCCCAATTTTCCTGTTTATTTTGAAAGATAAGCTTATTTCGACCTTTCCATCTCAGTCGATAATACAGATGTAGGTGTAAAGAGATGATTGAGTTTAGTTAAGAATGGTATGTCCTCATCCAGAAGGTTTATGTTGGGGATTTGGTTAGATAACCAGATATGGGAGATATGTTGGCATGTGAAAAAAGATGATTCAAAGTTTCATCTTGTCCACAAGCCTCGCACGTCGCATCGGAAATCATATGTCGACGATGAAGTTCTTTCTTTGTTGCCAAAATAGTAACTGTTGATCGCCATTGAAAGTGCCTAATCTGTGGCAAAATATTCAGTTTCTAAATTTTGCTATGTAACCACGTCTGCTGGTGATCATAAATATTATCCGGAGCACGTGTATGTAGATGCCTTGCAACTCAATAACATGACCGAACATTATAGTTTCCATGTGAATTATATGACCACATGACCAAATCATTTGTCTTTACCCGAGGGAGTTTTATATGAGTTATCAGTGCTGCATCTTCCGAGCTTATCAACTCATTTATTCGGTCAGCATTCCATGAATTTGGTTTAGATATTAACATTGAGACTGTTGTATCGGGCTGAAAGTTCAAAAGTTTCGGTCTNGGGGGGGGGGGGATGTGTTGGGAGCCATTTATCATGCCATAGGTGTACTTAGTGACCGTTTCCAATCTTAAAATTACAACCAGAGTTGATGATATCTATTCCAAACAATAATGATCTCCATCCATAAGATGGTTTTGTGCCTAGATGAGCGTTATGAATTTTACTAGTTCGAAAATATCGTCCTTTAAGTAACTGTGCTAATAAACTGTTGGGTTGCTGTTGTATCCTCCAATTTTTTTTGGCAAGTAATGCTTTATTGAATAGCTCAATGTCACAAAAACCTAATCCCCCTTCACATCTAAGAACTGATAGTTTATCCCAACTAAGCCAATGTAGAGAGCGGTTTGGACCACCAAAACCGAGCAATAAACTTAACAATGTCCTTTATTATTCATTTTGGTAGTTTGAAACAACTCATTGTATAAATCGGCATAGCAAATGCTATAGATTTAAGCAATATTTTCCGGACACTTAAAGTTAGAAACTTTTTGGACCATCCTGCTGTGCGTTGTTGTATCTTGTCCACAATGTGTTGAAAGAGTTTGATTTTTTTCGTTCCAATCATTTCAGGAAGACCCAGGTATTTCCCGATACCTCCATCATTATGGATTTGCAGAAGATTACGAATTCGTGTTTTTGTGCGGCATGTATACGAGAACCGAAGGTAAATGCTGACTTTGAGTATTTAATAAGTTGTCCAAATGCCCGTTCATACTTTGTGAAGATATCTTGTAACACTTTTGCCGAATGCATATTGGCATTACAGAAGAAAAGAGAGTCATCAGCAAAAAAGAGATGGCTGACCGACGGACTATGGTTACTAATGGTGATACCACGAAGTTGCCTCCGTTGTATGGCTTTTTTGATCATAAAGCTTAAGACTTTAGTACATAATATGTAGAGATAAGGTGACAATGGATCACCTTGTCGAAGTCCCCTACCTGGTGTAATGAATCCATGTGGTTTCCATTTATCAGAGTAGAAAAAGAAACCGTCCTAACGCAGAGCATAATCCAACGGATCCATTGAGGTGCAAAGTTCATATGTAGCATTGTTTGTTCCAGGAAGTCCCATTCTAGGCGATCATAGGCCTTTGAGATATCAGTTTTAATTGCCATATAGCTTTTCGAGACCCTTTTGCGTACCTTTAAAGAATGTAATAATTCATGTGCTATCAACACATTATCCGTTATCATTCTTTGAGGGACAAATGCTGTTTGTTCGTCACTAATCAATCTAGGTAGATGTGTCTTCAAACGATTAACTAGAACTTTAAATAATATTTTGTAATTGATGTTACACAAAGCAATAGGGCGAAATTCTGTCATTTGAATGGGTTATCAAGCTTTGGTATTAGGCAGATATTGGTATGGTTGAGATTAGCATCCAATCTTTCGTGTTCAAAAAAGTTACGAATCTCCGTGTATACATTCCCCTTAATTAGTTCCCAATGTCGGTGATAGAAGTTTGCTGGAAATCCATCAAGTCCTGGAGCTTTTGATGAGCCTATGCTAAATACAGCTCTATCTATTTCCTCAGTACTTACACTCTTCGTGAGGTCATCATTCATGTCCGACGTCACCTTGCTTGGAAATTCTTCGAAAATCTGATTAAGATTTGTATTGTCCACAGTGCTCGTGAATAATTCAGTGAAATATTTTGATGCAATATCGGCCATTTGATCATGATTTGTGTGACGGTTGCCATTGATATCCGTGAGTGCATAGATTTTGTTGATAGCTTTCCGCTGTTGAGCTGAATGAAAGAAATACTTTGTGTTTCTATCTCCATTCTTTAACCAATTATTCCTGCTTTTGAGTCTCCAAAATTCTTCTTCCCGAATATAAGCACCATTTAACTGTTTGCGGTAATTGTGAACAACATTTGTTGATAGACCTCTCTTAATCGCGTCTGATAGTTGATATCGATATCGTTTGATCTCTTCACTAGCATTGAGTTTGTGATGTTTTTTCCAACGTGTTAGCTCAGTTCGACAAGAGCTTAACCGTGAGTGCAATGAGTTATTTAGAGTTATATTGTTCCGCCAACCTTCCGAGACAACGTCTTTGAAATCGTCTCTTGTATGATAATGATCATCATACTTGAACTTTTGATGAATGGGTGGATAATCCAAAAGGATTTTCATGAAAACCGGTTGGTGATCGGAGACACCCACCTCTAAGAATTCTGATATTGAAGCTGGGAATTGTTATAACCATTGAGTGTTAACAAGAGTGCGATCTAAGCAACATTGAATATCAGAGTTGTATCTTTTGCCAAACCATGAAAATATGTCACCAATATGGTTTAAGTCCTTTAAATCGCAAGTATGAAGAATATGTCGAAAAGCTTGAAATGATCGGTGTGACCGTTGTCGACCCCCTATATTAATTAAATCATATTCTAACACATATATAATTTGAGTTATTGACTTAATTGTTTTTCAAAGTATGGCTACTTGAGCCATATTCCCTTGTATCAAAGCCATTATGACCACATGGTATGGAAGACTAATTGTAGAGTTTTTTTAAGAAAAAGTTGGAGAGTTGAATAGTCGATGTCACATGCTTTGACGAGCTCTTTTGTTATAGATCTCGACCTCAATATTTTATGCTAACGTGGAATCGTATCTTAACTTGCTACGTAAAACAATATTTAATCTCTTTATGAAATTAAGACCTTACACACACTATATATGTTTGAGTGATACATCTTATTCTTAATATGGTAAACCAACTTTGATTGTAGGCTAATTATTTTATTAAGCAATATAGTCTTCCATGTCTACGTTCGTTTCACCATTCACCTACATTGTCCTTAATTACTTATATATTCAGTAAAACATCATGTGTAAACAGCCTATTTTTTCTTTAAGAAATAAATTATGACAAAAAGTGAGAGACTTTATGGTTTTATTTTGTCAAATTGAACATGTTTTACTGTTCTTTTGGTTATCAGAAAAGAAATACAAAGAAATTTTTTAAAAAAATGATTTACTGCCAAAAAAGACTCTAACTATCACATTATTTTAAAAAACTTAATTTATTTTAACTTTACCAAATTAACATTTAATTTCGGTTAAATAGACAAATTAGACTTAATATTAGCCAAACTTAACAGAATATTAAATTTGATAATGTGAAAACTATTTTGACTTGGTAAAAAAAATTTTTTTAATTTATTTTACCAAATTTTTTTTTTTTTTTGAAAACACTGGTTATATTTATTTACATTATCTTGAAACATTTAGCTAACTAATATATTTTTAGTCCATATTTATTAAACGGTTTTTTAGAATTCGCATATATAAATTCCTAATAAATTTAATGCAATGTTACTAATACAGTTTTTAATACAATTATAATATTATTAAAGTTATTAACTAGCAAAGTAGATTAAAATTATATTAGTAAAGTAAGCTTAACACTTTATATGTAAATATATAAACAATTTTATCAGCATAATAACTTTAATGTTTTTTTAGTTATATTAAAACTTTATAATATGGTAGTTATATTTAAAATATTATATTAGTAAAACAACTTCAAGATTTCTAAAATAATGTAAATAAATATAAATGAAATAATCTTCAACTTGTAGTTGTAGTTAAGTCAAAATAGTATTTATGTTAGTCAAATTTAACGCTCAACATTAATTTAACAAAATTAATATAATTGGAGTTTTATAAACACGTGATAATTTAATTTCTTTTAAACGTAATCTGCTACTTTTTAAAAAAAAATTCTTACATTTTTCCTTTTTAGTTATCTTTTCAGAAACTAACTACAACATGTAAAAGAATATATTTTACGAAATGCCAGATAGAATGAACTGTTTACGAGCCATAGCCGGTTAAGACCAAGCGAGACGACACATATTTCACAATTCTTCATATATAAGAATTTAGTTTCTAAAAACGATTAATTTTTACTTTTCTCTCTCTTCTTTCTTTCTCCTAAATCTTTCTTTTGTAGATCTCTCTAGTTCAGAGACCTCCATCAAGTTTAGGAGGAAGCGAGTCTCCGTCAGCCGCTCGAGCCTCAGCCACTTGCACCGCGATCCCAGGGTTCGCCGGCAAATCTCAACGCCAGCAAGCTCTCTGTGCTTTCTTCTCTCATCGTCACTTTAACACCTGCATCTGATTTTTTTTTTCAGCCAAGCTCACCAGATCTGTAAGAATGCCTTGAAGCTGGTACGCGACAGTGCTCGTGGTCGGACGTGTAGCGGTGACGTACCACCGCGGACAACGTGACCAGGAGACGGAGACCTCAAGCCGTGTAGGAGCTGTTACTCTAAGGAAGAAGAGCTTTGGTACTCATGGTAGTTGTGTAGGGTCCACGACCACCGCGACCCAGATCCTCTTCGCCCGGAAGGTGACTGCTCCGCTCCTTACACGGCGGAAACCTACTTCCGCCTTTCCGAAGTCCGTTTGAAGCAAGAACCGATCTAATCCTCCTCCAAAACTTCTCTCTTAGATCTGGTGGGTGGTTGTGACCATGGCAACGTCACTGCCACTTCAAACACCATCGCCGGGTCGCCGGTAACTTCCGGTGATGTCTGCAGCCACGCGGCGGCGGGGAGTTGTGAAGGGTCCTTTTTCACACTCCTAGGATTTTTCTTATGGACCAGTTTTGGGNGAATTTTTTTTTTTTTTTTTTTTTTGTTTAGATTGGATGTGGGCTTTAATTTGATGTATGGAGAAATTTGTATTGGGATATATTTGAAATTATTAATACATAAATCCTTTTTCACAAAAAAAAACGATTAATTTTTAAAGTTATTTTCAAAAGCACTTTATTTTTCTTGTTAGGTTGCTATTTTAAAAACCAAGGGCGAGTCATCTTAATTTGACAAAAATATAACGTATGGACTGTGGAACATGTAGATAACGTGATCAATGTCGATAAAACTCTGTAACCAACGACCACCATTTGGTCTAAAACTTTCCTCTTTGGAGGGTGTCATGTCTTATGACTTGATTTTACCTAAGCTTATTAAGGAAATTAAGAATACTTTGTACTTTGTAGGTTTATTTTCATTTATTATCAACTTGCAATAAAATTAATAATAATGAATGGGAAAGAAAAAAGAAAAGGAAATTGTAGTTGAGAAGAGAGATGAAAGGTGTCAACGTCCGTGCTTTGACTTCTATCTATCTCTTGTCCTCATCTTTATTCCACAAGCTGACCTAACCGGTTACTTCCTCCGTCTCCGGTCATCTTTCATTTCTTTTGCATATCAAGAGTTTAGAAATAATTTTCATTATTCAAAAGGAAAAGATTTTAATAATTTAATAGTCACCTACGGTTTCTTCTGCCTTATATTGAGCTGTATAATGTTCATTATTCATTCCAAATTATGCTCCGGCTAATCCGTTTTATTCAGATTTATAAAAGAAAACAAGAGAAAGACTTTCTCGAGTCATAATTATTAATTAGGACTTCATATATGTTTATACGACCTCTATGATAACTATTCTGAAAAAAACACACACCAAATTTCTACAGCGAGACATGAAAAAATAGAAGTAATTTCCATGAAGGGCAAATATAAACACAAGTATTAAAATTCATAAAAATCGGTAATTCTTTTATATATAAAAAGAAGAGAGAATTACTTAACCGTCAATATACAGGAAGGAAACAGATCTTTGTCAATAGATTCATCTTCATCTTCATCTTAAATAACTTGGTGGCTTTAATTTTTACTGTTTCAGAAACCAAACACAAACTCACTACTACTCTCTCTCTCTCTCTCTAGGAATTGCCTGCATTTAAGCACCCACCACTTGCTGTAGCGTGTTGAAGTCAAAAGTAGCCATTCTCTCTTTCTCTCTCTTGTTTAATTTCCATTGTTCATCCTCTAAAATGGCCAGAACCAGAAACCCATGTCCTCTTCTCTCAGATTTCTCATAGGTTTTTGCTGATTTTTGATTTCTCTCTCTGCATATTAACTTAAAACTCTTTCCTTTTTAATCTCCTTGAAATGCGTATACCTCGCTTGTGGATGATCGTCATCTTCCTCACAGAGCTACTATGCTTCAGAACTTCGGAATCTCAAACCCTCACGTGCCATCAACGTGACCTTGAAGCCTTGCGTAACTTCATAGCCAATCTCGACCCAAAACCTGATGATTGGGTTAGCGACGGCTCTAACTGCTGCAATTGGACCGGAGTCACATGCGATTCAAACCTCACCGGAAGAGTCTTCAAATTGGAGCTCGTTAACAGAAAGCTCTCGGGGAAGCTCTCTGATTCTCTTGGTACGCTGCATCAGATTAGGGTTCTTAATCTCTCTCGGAATTTCATCAAAGACTCCATTCCTCTTTCAATTTTCAATTTGCCGAATCTACACACCCTTGATTTGAGTTCAAACGATCTCTACGGCGAGATCCCTAAGAGCTTAAATCTTCCTTCCCTGCAAAGTCTTGATCTTTCCTCTAACGGATTTAATGGCTCGCTTCCGTCTCATATCTGCAACAATTCTACTCAAATTAGGGTTATTAAGCTTGCGGTGAACTATTTCGCCGGAGATTTCCCTTCTGGGTTCGGAAAATGCGGTTTGCTCGAGCATCTCTGTCTCGGCATGAATAATCTCACTGGTAATATCCCTGAGGATCTGTTCCATCTCAAAAGTTTGAATCTTTTAGGGATTCAAGAGAATCATCTCTCTGGATCTTTGAGTCCTGCGATTGGTAATCTCTCCAACCTCATTCGTCTTGATGTTTCTCTCAATCGATTTTCCGGCGAAATCCCCGATGTGTTCGACGAAATGCCTAAGTTAAAGTATCTCTTAGGCCAGACCAACAAATTCGCCGGAGCAATCCCTAAATCGTTGGCGAATTCAAGGAGTTTGAATCTCCTTAACCTAAGGAACAACTCGTTAAGCGGTCCTTTGCAGTTGAATTGCACAGCGATGATTGCTTTAAACTCTCTTGATTTGGGTACTAATAAATTCAATGGGCCATTGCCGGAGAATCTTCCGGTTTGCAAGATGTTAAAGAACGTTAACCTCGCTCGGAACACCTTCCATGGTCAAGTCCCAGAGAGCTTCAAGAATTTCCAGAGCCTCTCTTTCTTCTCCTTATCGAATTCGAGTTTGGTTAATATCACTTCTGCACTTCGGATCCTTCAGAATTGCAAGAATCTGACGACTCTGGTTCTCACATTGAATTTCCATGAAGAGGTTTTACCTGATGATTCGAGTCTTCGTTTCGAGAAGCTTAAGGTACTTGTTGTTGCCAATTGCAAGCTTACAGGCTCAATACCGAGCTGGTTAAGCTCCAGCAATGAACTTCAGTTGTTGGATCTTTCATGGAACCGTTTATCCGGAGCTATCCCTAGCTGGATTGGTCTTTCCAAAGATCTTTTCTACTTGGATTTATCGAATAACTCGTTTACCGGAGAGATTCCTAAGAGCCTGACTCAATTGCAGAGTCTCACAAGCCGTGATATCTCACTCGATGAACCATCTCCAGATTTCCCTTTTTTCATGAAAAGAAACGAAAGCGCAAGAGCGTTGCAGTACAATCAGATTTTCGGGTTTCCGCCAACAATTGAGCTCGGTCATAACAATCTCTCTGGTCCTATTTGGGAGGAGTTTGGTAATCTGAAGAAGCTCCATGTGTTTGATCTGAAATGGAACCAGTTATCTGGATCAATTCCTAGCTCCCTTTCGCGTATGACAAGCTTGGAAGTTCTTGATCTGTCTAATAACCGCCTCTCGGGCTCAATCCCAGATTCTCTTCAAAAACTCACGTTTCTCTCGAAATTCAGTGTTGCTTTTAACAATCTCTCGGGAAGGATACCAAATGGTGGTCAGTTTCAGACATTTCCAAACTCGAGCTTCGAGAGTAATGATCTTTGCGGGGAACATAGGTTCCCCTGTTTTTCAGGTACATCGGATCGTAGTTCTACGATCAAACGGTCAGCAAGAACTAAAGGCGCTGATATTGGAATGGCGGTTGGGATTGCCTTTGGTTCGGTTTTCCTTCTCACTCTTCTCTCGTTGATTGTGTTGCGTACTCGTAGACGGTCAGGAGAAGTTGATCCAGAAATAGATGAATCTGAGAACATGAATCGCAAAGAACTCGAAGAGATTGGATCTAAACTTGTGGTTTTGTTTCAAAACAATGATAAAGATCTCTCCTTTGATGATCTTATGGAATCAACAAACAATTTTGATCAAGCTAACATCATAGGCTGTGGTGGGTTCGGTCTGGTTTACAAGGCAACTTTACCAGACGGAAGCAAAGTGGCAATTAAACGGTTATCGGGAGATTGTGGTCAAATCGAAAGAGAATTCAAAGCAGAAGTTGAAACACTCTCAAGAGCACAGCATCCGAATCTTGTTCTTCTTCAAGGGTTCTGTTTTTACAAAACCGACCGGCTTTTAATCTATTCGTATATGGAAAATGGAAGTTTAGACTATTGGCTACATGAGCGTAACGATGGTCCAGCTTTATTGGACTGGAAAACTCGGCTTAGAATCGCTAAAGGCGCTGCGAAAGGGTTACTTTACTTGCATGAAGCTTGTGATCCCCATATCTTACACCGCGATATCAAATCCAGCAATATTCTTCTTGATGAGAATTTCGAATCACATTTAGCAGATTTCGGACTCGCAAGGCTGATGAGTCCTTATGAGACACATGTAAGTACAGATTTGGTTGGGACATTAGGCTACATTCCACCGGAATACGGGCAAGCTTCGGTTGCAACTTACAAAGGCGATGTGTATAGTTTTGGAGTTGTGCTTCTCGAGCTTCTAACCGATAAAAGACCAGTGGATATGTGTAAACCGAAAGGTTGTAGGGATTTGATAGTCTGGGTTGTTAAGATGAAGAAGGAGAATCGAGCAAGAGAGGTTTTCGATCCATTCGTTTACAGTAAAGAGAATGATAAGCAGATGTTTAGAGTTCTTGAGATTGCTTGTTTGTGTCTAAGTGAAAACCCAAAACAGAGACCAATGACTCAACAGTTAGTCACTTGGCTTGATGATGTCTGAAACAAACAAGGAAAATACAATTTCGCTGCCTATTTAATCTTTCAGAGAGAAGCAGTGACATAGCGACTGATTTTTATACTTTTGAGTGAGATATGATGTAAATACTTTTCAAAATATAAATTTGTTTTTTCGTTTTTACATTTTTATTTCCAACTGTGATTCATATTCAGTCGTTAAAGAAGCATTTTTTTCTATAGAAATTATGTATTCGTGAAGGAAGCTTTGGGAGATGTTCAATCCGACAAACCCCATTAAATCATACGAAACTGAAATAGTTGACTTGAAAACGGACCATATTTTAATACGGCCATAATTGGACTTCTTTTTGTAAAAAAATACCTAATTTTATTTGAGAATTTAAGAATCTATTTATTGAAACCCATGTCTGAACCGAAACCAAATAATTTATTCGAATCATAGCATCCATGATAATTTAGATATTATTTTTGATATCAATCGATTTCAATCGATAATGACCTTTGGAGATTTTTTTGGTTGATCTTTGTGAAGTTATTAAATTCGATAGCTAAATTCCTTTTGGCTTTCAACAAAAGAATTTCTTTCGGCCAACTATAGTCAATCTTTTATTAAGAAAGCATCTCATGAACTTAATATGTGTGTGAAAATATTGTTCAACTCATTGGACCAAAAACATTCAAAGAATTTGACCTCGTGTAGTCAAAATATAACATTTGCTTCACTGGAAAAGTTGAAATTCTAACAATTTTTTAAAAATAACATTTTCTTCATTGGACTGATTTTTCGTTGTACTAATTTCCCCATCCGCATTGAACACAAATATAGAAGACTTTCTTATAATTATTGAGGATGTGACAGATTTGGTAGTCAGTATGTTCCTTCTAGTTTTTATCAACACTACATGAAAACACCAAAACATATATAACAAATGAAGTACAACAATGAAAAATCAAGAGTACGAAAACTCATAATTCGTATATATATATATATATAGATTATCACAATATTTTCCTAATGCATACTTTCTTTCTTTTTTTTGTCAAATATGAGGTATATGGATGGAAGGTCTAATCTTTTTTCTCCTAGAAACTATGGGTGTTCCCATATTTATACATTATTTTATGATCAATTGATAAACCAAAATATTACAAAATTTAAATATATAAAATAATTTACCTCAATTTTTGTTAACCATATAGTTATTATATATTAAGAAAAGAGTTTTACAAATACTCAAGATTGCATATTCTGGCAGTAGTAGCTAGTCTATCAGTAATAGAATTATTATCCCTAGATATACATACAAAAGATTGGATCCTTAGCTGCTTAGTAAGAATCATTATATCAGTAAGGATCACTGAACTTTTCTTGTACCAAAGAAGAGAACCGGCTTGAAGAGTCTCAACATTTGTCTGTAAAAGATAGAGTAATTTTTGACAATCTCCAAGAACAATTAGATGATGGTATCCAAGTCGTTGCATCCGTAAACGTGTTTCCCTTAGTGCACAGGCTTCAGCTACAAATGTATTTGAAACTGGAGGCATATATGAAGAACTTGAGCCAACAAGTTACCATTATGTAACAAAATCCATTCTATTCCAATATGTGCTTGTGAAGATTTCTAGGAAGCATATATAAATAACTTGTTAGTAGATGAATAAATCAGAGCAGTGTTTTGAAAAAGCATTATCTGAGGCTGCACCAAAGATGATCGATTAGCCATGGCCTCCCGATGCTGTATAGTCAATAATGGCTTCGTTGATTGTATGCGGGATAGGCCACTATTTGTTTTCAAACAACAGAGCATTCCTAGTTTTTCATATTCTCCATAGTAAATAAGTTGCAAAAGCACTTGTTTCTGCACTAAGAAAAGCATATGTTAAATGCAGTACTAGATCTAAATTGTGCATAACACAATCATTGAAACTTTCCAGAAGAAATCCCCTACAAGGAGCCAATTGCCAGATTTCAGTAGTAACCCGACAATTAAAAAATAAGTGTGTAACTGATTATTCAAATTCTCCATATAGAAGGCATGACCCATCATATTGAACACCTCTCTTCTGTAACTCATTTGCAACAACTAAACCTCAATTTAAAAGCCTCCAGAGAAAATGTTGAATTTTTGGATGAACTTGTAACCTCCAAATAAGCTTGGACAACAGCTGGGCATATGGCATGATCACAAGTACATCCTGTGCACCATAGGCAATATGATATCCTAACTTGACTGTATATAAAACAATTAATGAGTGCTGCCAAATTAGTATATTGGGTGTGTGCAAATAGAATCCTTCATTGACTGCAAAAGAATAGCATCTGATATGATGGTAGAAGACATAATTGCAATCTCCTTGGACACCAGTTAAAGTATGAGTGGTTAAATATATTATCCACTGTTAAATCGGAATCAACAGACTGATTCCACTTTTCTGTCGGGCTATATGTGTCTCAAAGGAGCCAGTTATCTTTAAAAACTCAGATTTTCTTCCCATTACCAAGAAGCCAAGATGTGCCATGTTGGATAAGTGATATACATGCGTTGACATCAAATAATTTTTTTCCATATTACTTAGCCTTCAGTATGCGAGCCGAAAGTGTTTGTGGACGAGTCAGTAATCTACAGGCTTGCTTAGCAACTAAAGCCAAGTTAAAAGATTTTAAATCTCTAAGACCTAGACCTCCTTCTGCTTTAGATAAACAAACTTTATTCTAGGATATCCAGTTAATCTTATAATGGATGGTGAGCTGCATAACTTCACCAATAGTTTCGCATTAGACTGGTGATCTATTTAATAATAGTCTATGGGAGCAAAAAACATGTCATTGTATAGGCATGAAGAGCAGTGATGACTGCCTTAATCATGGTTTCCTTGCCCGCAGGAGAAAATAGTTTAGAAGCCCATTTTTCAGTTTTCTGTTTGTCCCTCTAAAGCATAACCGAGAAAGTAGATGTTTTGTTTCTTCCAATAGATTCAGGCAGACCTAAGTATATACTAAAACCCCCAACTCTTGTTATCCTAGTAAGTTGTTACATTTGTTGGCGCTAGTCATGTGTGCAGTTTTTATTGAATAGAATGGCAAACTTGGTAAAATTCACCTCTTGGCCTGATAAATTCCCATAGAGACGAAGACATCGCAGTAAGGCTTGACATTCAAAATTATTGGCTCTACAGAAAAGCAATGAATCATCCGCAAATAGCATATGAGAAACAGCTGGTCCATTTGCACTAGCTTTGAAGCGATGAATAACTTGGTGTTGAACCTGGTTTTGTATCAAAAAAATAAACCCTCTGTAACAATTAGATAAAGATAGGGTGAAAGAGGGTCACCTTTTCGTCTACCTCTTTGGGGAAAGATGCAGCCCACATGACTTCCATTAATCATCAAAAAAATGTCGGAGTAGTAATGTACTTCATGATCCAACTACACCAAATGTCTGCAAAACCCAATCTTTTAAGCATAAACCCTCTGTAATAATTATATAAAGATAAGATGAAAGAGGGTCACCTTGTCGTATGCCTCTTTGGGAAATGATGAAGCCCACAAGACTTCCATTACCCATCAAAAAATGTTGGACTAGTAATGCACTTCATGATCCAACTACACCAAATGTCTACAAAACCCAGCCTTTTAAGCATAAATTCTAAGAATGACCAAGAAACCTTATCAAAGGCTTTAGTGATATCCAAATTTAGGGCCATATACAGGTTGATTTTACTTAGGTATTCAAGGAATGAAGCAATTCATGGGAAATCATGATATTATCAGTGATGAGGCGTTATGTATAAAATCATATTGATTTGAGGAAATGATATTATGGAGAATTGGTTTGATTCTATTAGCCATCATTTTTGAGATAATTTTATACACAACATTGGTAAGACTAATAGGTATAAAGTCTTTAGGGTGTCTAGGATGATATGTTTTAGGGATTAAGCAAAGATGGGTGTGATTAATACCAGGGTTCAGAGAGTTGGTTGTGAAAAAGTGATGAACATTAGCCTTGACATCTACTGAAACTATGTTCCAATATTTCTTATAAGAACTTGGATTGAGGCCATCTAGACTTAGGGCTTTGTCCTCATTCATTCTAGCCATTGCATCCCAAATTTCTTTATCATTAATAGGTGGAGTCAAAGCTGCATCATAGCAGTAGATACTCTAGGCTGCAATGAATCAAATATGGAATAATCCATTAGCAATGAAACAATAGGCTATTGAAATAGAGTAGTAAAATATTGAATTAAAGTATCCTTAACCTTAGCTTCTTCATGATGTAAGGCTCATGTATCATCTTCTTTCAGCATAATGCGGTTAATGTAGCGGTGTTGTTTCATCTTAGTTTGTTTCTATCCCTACTATTTAACCACAATTCTCTTCTCTTAGTACAGAAGAATTCTTCCTCATGTTTATAAGTAGCTGACAAATTAGATTTGATTTGACCAATATAGACATAGTCAAGCTATGTTGCATTGTATGCTTGATGAAGTTTATCCTGAAGGTCCTGGATGACTTTGGCCGTGTTAAGATTCTGGTCCTTCTTCCATTGTGCTAATCCATGTCTACACTAAATCAAAGCTTCTGAAAAATGATCTGGATGGATTCCTGATCATTGCTCTTCCCGGACTTGTGCAACTGTTTCATAGATAGTGGGGTGTGTTGTCCAGCGATTATCATATTTAAAAAGAGAATGTCGAGACCACTTGGAAGGCTGAGTATCAAGAAAGAGGGGTCAGTGATCAGAAGCTCTCCATTTCAACATATGAACAATTTTCTAGGGAAAATGTCAAGCTATTCTTCATTAGACATCATACGGTCTATGCGAGTTTTAATTGAATAACCAAATCTTCTTCCAATCCATGTATATTTACCACCAAAGGTGTGAAGATCCAATAGGTCTAATTGAGTGATAAAGTTCTAGAAAGCAGTGAAGGACCCAAGAGATCGATATCTACCACCTAGTTTTCATATGAAGATTTGATTTCGCTAGAATCACCAAAATAAAGACTTGAATTTTTGATTGAACTAGATGCACCAACATATAGAGTAAGATAGTTCCAGAAGCAGCTTCAGGAAGATTTATCTGGTTGACCAAAGATATAAATAAGTTTACAGCGTTGACCTTCAGAATTAAGCCAGAACTCACTATAGTTGGCTGAGGATATCATAGGATTTCAAGATGAACGTGGTCGTGCCAAAAAACCGCAATGCCCCCTCTTTTTCCTGCTGGTGAGTGAAGAATTTTTTTTATTACCCAGCTTGGAGCCAATACTTCTTACAAAATCATCCTTATTCATAGTTTCTACAAAGAACATCACATCATGTTTATATATAGACTGAATGCCAAAAAGTTAATGAATTGTCAGGGTGTTGCTTAAACCCTAACAATTTCAGTGTAATAGCTTCATATGGAAGAACGTGGTTTCTGGGGTTCCACCCTCTCCTTAATGATTAGCGATTTCTAAATTTTGGCCTGCTAGATGAGGTTTCATCCTTAATAAGAGGTTCATCTGCTTTTCTCTTTTCCCTTGTTCATGTATCTGCTTCTGCCTACGACGGAGAATATTAACAAAAGGACCTACTTGATGTTGTGTAGTGGACTGGTTATCCTTTAACACTCAGTTAGTTGGAGGTACAAGTAAAGGATCCAGAGGAATATATTATGGAGGAGCTGGATCACTCTGTTGTGTTGGGCAATCTGATTCCTCATGATTTAATACACCACAAGAGAAACAGAAGTTCCTAAGTCTCTCATAAACATAATGAACCAGAGTTGGGGGATTAGCCTTGGCATATTGAGCAAATCTGGAGAAAATAATCTTGGTGTTGATATCCACTTTAATACGAACCCATCCTTCAGAAAGCTTCCAATTCATCGGTTCCTCGATTCGCACATCCTCAATGGAAACAAATTTTGACCCAATTTACAGCGTTGACCTTCAGAATTAAGCCAGAACTCACTATAGTTGGCTGAGGATATCATAGGATTTCAAGATGAACGTGGTCATGCCAAAAAACTGCAATTACCCTTCTTTTTCCTGCTAGTGAGTGAAGAATTTTTTTTATTACCCAGCTTGGAGCCTATACTTCTTACAAAATCATCCTTATTCATAGTTTCTACAAGGAACATCACATCAGGTTTATATATAGACTGAATGCCAAAAAGTTGACGAATTGTCAGGGTGTTGCTCAAACCCTAACAATTTTAGTGTAATAGCTTCATATGGAAGAAGGTGATTTCTAGGGTTCCACCCTCCCCTTAATGATTAGCGATTTATAAATTTTTGGCTTGCTAGATGAGGTTTGATCCTCAATAAGAGGTTCATCTTCTTTTCTCTTTTTCCCTTGTTCATGTATCTGCTTCTGCCTACGACGGAGAATATCAACAAAAGGACCTACTTGATGCTGTGTAGTTGACTGGTTATCCTCTAACACTCAGTTAGTTGGAGGTACAAGTAAAGGATCCAGAGGAATATATTATGGAGGAGCTGGATCACTCTGCTGTGTTGGGCAATCTGATTCCTCATGATTTAATACACCACAAGAAAAACATAATTTCCTAAGTCTCTCATAAACATAGCGAACCAGAGTTGGGGGATTAGCTTGGAATATTGAACATATCTGGAGAAAATAATCTTGGTGTTGATATCCACTTTAATACGAACCCATCCTTCAGAAGGCTTCCAATTCATCGGTTCCTGGATTCGCACATCCTCAATGGAACCATTTTTTTTGACCCAATTCCCTCAACATCGAATCATCTATATATTCATCAGGGATATTATGTAATTGAACCCAGAAGATAATGGATTGGAGATGATCATGGAACTAGCATCGAGCTCATCTATCAACCAGTACCATCCAATCCCTAAATGTTCAAGGACCAGCTTCAAGAACAACAAGGAGATGAACTTCTTTCAAGAAATAAAACTGGACTGTCCGATCATCAAGTACTCGATTTGTTACCCGACCTTCCATACGTCAAGCTCTGGGAAGAGTTTGTTTGATTGCATGTACCTTCTGTTGGGTTGCATGTAAAGATCAAACTACCAGACTCAACCGATTAGCTTCATCCCTTCGAATATGACCATCAACAGTAGGATGAAAGGGAATTCGATCGGAGTCGAGAGAGAGTTGATGCATATTCTTCCAAATATCATTATCCATTTCAAAAGAGCACCAAAGCAAATTGAAGAAAGACAGAGATACTTATCTAGAGCTTAAAGAGCATCCACATAATAACGGAGATGAGATCGCACAAAGACGAAGATGAAACTGCACCGATCATAGTGGCGGGGATAGCCAAATGAGAAAGCACACTGAAGAAAGAGAATGTCAGTCATACACCTACACCAAAATTGTACAAGGTAGTACAAATTACTTTTTTTTTTACAATGTTAAACATTCGATCATTCTGTTCTGTTTATAAGAGTATGTCTCATTGCTTCAAAGTTCATACATGACTTTTGTTTTGTTTCCCTTGTTACTTCAAAGTTCAAACTTTTTATCTTTCTCCCGTAATGAAGTGTTTTGGCTTTACCATTATTTTTCCAACGTACAAAAATGGAGAATACTCTAAGATTTTAGACATGATCAAAGAAAATAGATTCAAGATTTTGGTGTTCTGCTCATTTACTTCAACTTGGGAGATATTTTTCTCATTTACTTCAACTTAAGAATCACTAACCTCGCTGATCATAAGCATAAAGATGCTAGACATGTTATTGGACGGGCATATGTGTTTTACTACATTTTCTGCGCTTGATATTTTTTTTGAGACTCAAGTTCTAAAAATTTAGGGTTTTTAATGAGTTAGCAACAAGTTGCATATAATGCTATTCCGACATTGTTTTACACAATGTTCGAGAAGATTAGTTTTGGTTTTCTACTATGTGTGCCATTGCATTTTTTAGTAAAATAGATCATATGTTGTGGGGAAAATGGATTGAGAACAGGGAACCTATGCCCCACAAATCTTAAAATGTGTTAGATCTTGATGAATCTCGTTACGAGAAAACCGAGTTTTAGAACTTGTAATTTGGCCCAAAAGTGTGCAAAAGCACCAAAAATAAATCGATGGATAATGAAAATAAAAAATTTGAAACACACCTAACATTACCTTGAGAGGAATAAGAAATAAACTAGAATAAAATAACATAAAATTTGTCATCATGGAAAAAATATAGGACTATTTGCAGCAATAACCACTCATATGTGGGTAATTAAGTAAATAACCATTTTTGAGTATAATTAGATGACTAGGTATAAATATACACAAGATATTATATTTTTACTCTTCATTTCAACCACATGCGCTGGTAAGAATAACTGGCTATCTCATTTATGTCTCTTCAACTCTCTCTCTCTCTCTCTTTTTATAATAAACTAGTGGCTGATCCGTCCTTCGGGCAGAATTGGCATCTATGAATGTGTTTAGTAGCAAAATTATATTTGTTTGTTTGTCGATTTATGAACTTATTATATGTGTCACTCATCTTTACATTACACCACACATCTTGTAACAATTGTCTTCTTCATGCTAAATAACCTTAGACTTAAGTTTTTTTTGTCAACAATATTGTATTAGATTAAAAGAAAGCAGACCCGTAAAAAGTATTACATATCCCATCAGGGGGAAGGTACATGCCCACAAGAGGCACATGTTCTCAAAGTGAGAAGAAACAACTACTCCAAATGGAGTCTAACTAGTCCCGAAGGACCACATATTCTAGAAAAATAAAATTTTCTAGAGCGATAGAAACAAACCCGACAAGTCGGAAAATTTTGTACCGGATAAATATCCGATCGAGTTTGCTTCTTTCTAACTAAATACAATAAGTTGACATTTATTACAAAAGAACTAGACAAAATTAAGCTAATATATACACAACCAAAAAACACTAAATCCCAACTTATGATAGGCCTAATGGAAAATAGGCATGGGCTTCCATAAAATCTGAAATAGCCCAAATTAAAGCCCAACATTGAGGAGAATGCCCTAGGACTCCTAGTTTGCCAGCCACCGCCAACCTTCTTCAACCAAGTCAGCCCAGAACCGCCGAGATGGATCATCCTCCGCTTCACACCGTTGACGTCGACCAAGGAAGAACTGCAAGACCCAAAGGAACATTTCTGATGAAGGGCAGGCCTCCAAAAAACCACCTTAAACCGATTAAAGTCATTCCATTGTGTCAACCACCATGACCACCATAACCAGAAAGCTCTAATCCCAACATTCAACCTTAGATTTTTAATCCACTTACAACCTGAAGGTTGATTAAAAGTTTCCCAACTGGATCTGCAATAGAATATGGAAATGATAGAATAAGGCAAGACCACATGCGGTGAATCTGTAGAGTAGAAGAGACATGCAATCTGGAAGAGAGAGGTCAAGAATGGAATCACCGGCGAAAGAAAGCAGTGCCCGAACTCATAAATCGAAGGGGAATAAGACCAATCTAAAAAAGCAAAAGAAAAAAATAAAAAACAAAAAGGGCCGCTGAGCGCTCGCGGTGAAGCCGGACGCCAGCGGCGGAGGCAAGATAAATGTGAAATTACAAACGGCAATGAAAGAGAAAGTGTTGAGAGCGTGAAGAGACCTTAGACTTAAGTATAAATGCAGCAGTTTCTTTTTTAAAAATTTAAATTTTATTTAATTGAAGATTAATAAGGGGTTTGTAATTCCCTAGAGAAGATAGATCCACAATGACATTTGTAAACTTTAGGCCCACAAGTCTTAAAATGAGTCTTAAAATGATTTATAGATTATTCATTCTCGAAGACCCATAATTCTTAGAAACAATAATAGCTGAAGGTATATTAAATAATAAACATCAATACGCCGAGATATTTTTTAAAAATATTTAATTTTAGTAAATACTAGGGGTTATATATTACACTATGCATCTCTACTTGCTGCTCTTTCAGTTTCTTCTTATGATTTGCAAACTCTTCACTTTCTTTTTGGAGAACACTTCTTTAGACACAATTTTTTCCATCTCACTATTCAAACCTGCTTCTGGTGATTGACATCACAAAGTTCTTTCATTCTTTTGTCCTCAAACTGCACCACTCTGTCGTGTAGATATTTCTCATCTTTTATTTTCTTTTATGAAGTTTAGTTTCAGTATGTCTCTTAAACTCTCTCTCTTTATATAATAGAATTCCACCCTCTCATTTTTTTAAAAAATCATATAAATTCAAATAATCAAATTACATAAACTTACTTTAAAAACACTTAATTTTTGTACATATTTAAATTATTAAAAGCATACTTATATTTCTTAAATAGTGAATAGTAAATTTACGTTTTAGTGAAATATAAACGAGGAAATAGTCGGACTACTCAAATACAGTAGTCGGATTACTCAAAAATAATAGTCGGGCTACTAATGTATATAACCCTAAACAAAAAAATTTAAAAAAATATAAACCTAAAAATTATAAACCCTAAACACAAAAATATAAATCCTACAAAAAATATAAACCTTAAAAACAAAATCCTAAACCGAGAATATAATTCATAAACACAACACCCTAAACCAAAAAATGGTTTATTGACCAGAATATAAACCCTAAACCCAAAATATAAACCCTAAACCCAATATATAAACTCTAAATCCAAAATATAAATCCTAAACCCAAAATATAAACCCTAAACAAAATTATAAATCCTAAACCCAAAATATAAACCCTAAGCCGAAATTATGAATCCTAAATCCAAAATATAAACCTTAAACACAAAATATAAACTCTAAACCCAAAATATAAATCCTCAATCCAAATTATTAATCTAAACCCGAAATATAAACCATAACTCTAAAACATAAATTCTAAATCCTAAACCAAAAATATAAACGCTAAACCCAAAATATAAAATTTAAACATAAACATAAATTCTAAACAGAAAATACAAATCATAAACCACACAATATATTGGTTACCAATACCAATAGTCTGATTATCCATAATATAGGTGGACAATATTGTAACTAGTAACTAAACAAAACACTGTTGATATATATAAGAGAATGATAGTAGAAAGGACATGACTTTGAATAAAAGAAATTTCTAAGGAATATTTCTTTTAAAGTTTTAAAATTTCGAACCAATTTTTAGAATCACCTTAAAGGAGAAGAAAAAGAATCAAAATTGAAAATGAACATACTTTTGGTCTCAAAAATATTATATATATATATATATATATATATATATATATATTTGGTAAGGTTTAATAACAAAACAGAACAAGAATCTATGTTTCTTTACTCTTTTATTAAAACAACACTACATGTTTATAACCCAATAAGAACATTTACCTCTTTGATTATCATAAAAATCAAACTTTCAATACCTAGA
>OVBE01005340.1:10792-21916 GCA_900406425.1 Iberis pinnata | reverse complement strand
ATATAGTTTATGTACACTATTTTTTATAATATTTAATTATATTTTGAAAATAATATATTAAATATTTTATCTTACTAAAATATATAATTAGTATGATATAATTTTATTTCAATATTTAATATCTGAATTTTTTACTAATAAATATTGTATTTATAATTAAATATACATATTATGTATTTTATTTTACTAAAATATATAATTAGTTTGATATAATTTTATTTCAGTATTTAATATCCTAGTTTTTTATCTAATAAATATTGTATTTATAATTAATATACATATTATATAACTTTTTATATTATATGTAAAACTAAATTTATAAAAGAAAAATTTGCACATGTTACAATTTAAGCATGATCGTGTATATATATATATATATATATATATATATATATATATATATNTATATATATATATATATATATTATTCTTTAAATGATTTCCTATTAGTTGAAAAAAAAAAAAAAAATGATTTCCTATTAAAATACATAAGCATATTTATGGATCTAGGCTCTCACTAACTTCCCCGACTAACTTCCTGACCAAACCAGAAGCCGCCATCACCCTGGCCGGAGGAGAAGGACCGCGCCACAGAGTTGTCGCTAATGGCTTCTCACAACTAATAGCATCCGCCATGGTTTGAGGTGCCGAGAGAAGTAGCTCCGGTGGGGTTCTCCAGGGCCGGTCCTGAGATTTAAAAATTTTCTAAAGACCGCAATCGACAATGAAAAAATAGGCCAAAATTGTATATTTTTTAAAACAAAATGGGCCGTTTTCTTAACTAAAATTTTTAAATTGAAAAAAGGGCCGCAAGCGCATGCTTGCTCTGCTTGGGCTCAAGACTGGCTTTGGCTCTCCTTCTATTTCGCCTGAAAAACCAAAAAAAGAAAAAGAGAGAAGAGTTAGAGAGATACAAATAGTAATAGTTTAAATATGTATTTTTTGTTTATGCATAGGTATTTGTTAGATAAAACATTATAAATTAAAGAAAATAATAATTAACCTAGGAAATACATATTAAAAAACTTCATAATCTGCATGTGAAACAACCATATTCATATAATTTATAGTGTTGTGTATATAAAGAAATTGACATGGTTTATATGGAAAAATTGTAGGATGGAGGCCACAGGAATGAGAAACATAAGAGGGATGATACATAAATAAAACGATTGATAGATAAGTAAACTAGTTCCTGAAAAAAAAAACCATGTAAGCTAGCTAAAAGTATGAATAAAATATGTTTTTGATTATTTGTCCTCGGAAAATATTAAAAAGATTATTAAAACATAAATAAATTATCATAAACTTAATAATTGATACAGATGGTAACTTCAAATGACGTAATCTATCCAACAATCTAATGTTAATACACCCCTTCAAACCAAATCAGATAAAATAGATAACTGAATTAAGCCAAAAATAAAAAGATCCAAAATGTAATGGCTTAGTTATATATCAACCAGTTGATTGACCGTAGACAAATGTATCACTTTCAAAAAACCACTCTTCACTTGATCCTTGTTGTATGGAAGTCGATTTCTACATGTTTTGTTCACTCATGGAAATCAATTTGTACATGTTTTGTTAGAATTGAATTTTATAATATAAAATATATGTTTACTTATAATTATATAATATTTCTGTCAAGAAATGAATAATAAATATCAAGGAAAAAATTTGATGACATATGTTTTGACGTTAGCTTATACTCATAATAATGTCATATATTGTTTTAGTTATATTGAATATTAGAAAAACATTTATTATATGTATATATATGTGAGTTTATATTAGTTATGATAAGTAGTACGTGAAAATATGAAAATTGTAAACATAGTTTGTTAGAAAATTCTCAAAATTATTTAGTAGATAAACAATCTTTAAATGATCCTTTTAAAAGTCAATATATTGTATATTATATTTAAATTTATAAAATATATTTTAAATGAAGAAGAAAATAAAACGAAATTAGAAATAAGACTAAAATTAAAAAGATATATATAACTTTTGAAAAATCTTTGAAAACCTTTTAGAGATATGTAATAGATTTTGTATGTTCGTGTAATTACTATTCTAAACTTTGAATAATTTAAGTATATGACAGGATTTACAAAGATTCTCTGATGTGTAATTTATTAAAAACAAAAGGCTTTTCTTTATAAATAAATTTCATTTAATATATATATATATATATATATATATATACACATATAGTAGATAAATCATAGAATTATTAGAATAAAAAATTATATATATATATATATATATATATATATATAACGAATACATACACATACATATTTAAATATTTTCATTTGTTACAACTTAAGCAAAAAAAATTTTTGTTTGTTAAAGAAAAAGAAATGTAAGAATAAAGATTAAGCACATGTTCGTCTTTGTTTTTATTTTTATTTTTTATGCTTAGGTTTTGATAAATAAAAACACTATAGTTGAAGAAAACAACTGTTCAACTAGTAAATACATATACAATCTTCAAAATTTTATTTGAAACAACCATATTCATATGCATATATTATATTGTGTTTATGTATATAAAGAAATTGACATGGTTTATATGGAACCATTGCGAGATGGAGGTTACACAAATGAGAACATCAGAGGGATGATATATCGGTAAAATAACTGATAGATATGTCAACTATTTTGAAAAAAAAAAAATATATATATATATAGCTAAATAAAGAATATTGATATAAGTGTTTCTAATTATTTATCTTCCGGAAAGCAGATAAATTTTCATAGACTCAATAATTTGATACATATGCTACAAGAAAACTGCGCCAAAAAAATACTACAAAAAATGCCATTTATGATGAAAATTTGAGAAGAAATAATGTCCTTGCAAATTTGCTATGAAATTGCAAGAATTTTTCTAAAAGTAGATTTTTTCACAAATCTATCGCAAATCTACAATACATACACGAATGATTTATAAAAATTTGTTGTTTTCTTCGAAAATTTGCTAGAATTTGAAAGTAGATGTAACATG
Organism: Iberis pinnata; assembly: GCA_900406425.1. Taxonomy (NCBI): domain Eukaryota; kingdom Viridiplantae; phylum Streptophyta; class Magnoliopsida; order Brassicales; family Brassicaceae; genus Iberis; species Iberis pinnata. The sequence continues at coordinate 18,903 of OVBE01005340.1, read as the reverse complement.
TTTTACATAATCCGTTCCTATTCTTTGTGAGGGGACAATGCCTTGCACATTTGTCATGAATAACTTGCAAATTCACAAATTTTTCGCGAAAATAACAGTCATCACAAATCTATAACAAATTTTGCGACTAACTTATTTGCAATAGATTAAAGAAGAAAACGAAATCTCATTTGATTGAGTGTCATTGCAAACTGGCAAGGCCAGTCCTGAGATTTTAAAATTGTCTAAAGGCCGCAAAGTACAATGGAAAAATTAGCTAAAATTGTACAATTTTTCAAAAAATTATTGTTTTCTTAACTAAAATTCTTAAATTAAAAAAGGGCTGCAAGCGCATACTTACTCTGCTTGGGTTCAGAACCGGCTCTGCAAACTGCCTGTATTTTTGTAATGGCAGAGTCTTTTAAACTCGCTTATAAAATATAACAGAAATCGATTTCAAACTTAACATTTTATAACAAGATTGTATTGGATCAAATTGAAGAGAAAATTGAATTGAATCATGATCAGGTTAAGTTACTATTAGTTGCTCTGTTTTCATCTCTGTTTCAGTCACTAAATGGCCTATTTAATCAGTCAAATCTGTTACTTTCTTGTTGCTTAAGTTTAGGATTCTCTGTTTGTTATTTCCTTTTGTTGTAAGGCTATATATAGCCGTTGCCTTTATCGAATGAAGTATTGCATTTTCAGAAGTTTATCTCTCATTACAAGTTTGTACTAACATTTGGTATCAGAGCTTGCTATTGAACTTTTGAAAACGCAACAGAGAAAAACCGCAGTTTCAAACAAAGTGAGAAGAAATGGGTGATGAAAAGATGAAGCTTCCTCAGCTTGAGGGCCACTGGGATCACTGGAGCGAGGTGATGGAGAACTTCTTCAGAGCAAGAGAGTTATGGAGTCTAATTGAGATAGGGTATGAAGAACCTGCAGCACCAACTGTACTCCTGGCTGATCAAAGACAACAGCTGGATGAAGCCAAAACAAATGATCACAAGGTAAAACACTACCTTTTTCAATCCATTGACAGGACAACAATGGAGCAGATACCGGACAGGAGGACCTCAAAACTCATTTGGGATTCAATGAAGAGGAAATTTGGTGGCAATGACCGTGTGAAGAGGTCCCTGTTGTGGAAACTAAGGCGTGACTTTGAGCTGCTTGAAATGAAGAAATCAGAAACAATTGAAGAGTATTTCAAGCGTGTGTTAGCTATCACAAACCAGATGAAGAACAATGGAGAAGTAATAATTGACTCAAAGATAGTAGAGAAGATTTTGAGAACTCTAAGTGAGAAATTTATGTATGTAGTTGTCTATATTGAGGAATCAAAGGACATAGAGACAATTACACTTGAAGAATTGCAAAGCTCACTAGAAGTTCATGAGCAGAAATTCATAAAGCAAGACAGAGATGATGATCAAGTCTTGAAGTAACACTCGGAAGAGGAACTGGATTCAGAGAAAGATGGTCAAATATGAGGGGTAGAGGACGTGGAAGAGGAAGAAATTTCCTTAACAAAAGTACAGTTAAATGTTATAAATGCCATAAACTTGGTCATTTCCAGAATAAGTGTCAAAATGGGATGAAGAAGCCAATTATGCAGCATTTGAGGAGACATAAGCAATGTTGCTAATGGCTCACATTGAAGATAAAAAGGACACTAAGGTACGTGATCTCAGAATTGCAGAAGCTGAACAAATCTTGAAGGTTTATTCTGGACAGCAAGAAGACATGAGAAAGAAGGCTTGGTTTCTTGATTCTGGCTGCTCAAATCACATGAGTAGGAATCAAGAATTGTTCATTAATATGAACTCACAATTAAATCACTCTGTGAAGCTAGGCAATGACAAACGTATGCAAGTAACATGAAAGGGCAATGTGAAGCTAATGTTCAATGATGCAGTGTACATAATCACCGATGTGTTTTATTTACCAGAGCTCAAACAAAACTTGTTGAGTCTCGACCAACTTCAAGTGAAGGATCTAACCATCATCATGAAAAAGGGAGCATGTAATATATTTCATGATGAAAAAGGACTGATAGCCGAAAGAAAGATGAGCATGAATATGATGTTTATGCTCATAAACCAATATAATGGAATCCCTCAAGAAAATCAGCAATGTCTGCAGATTACTTCAGAGGATGTTGGAGATTTTGGCATGAGAGGTATGGGCATTTGATTCATAGAGGGATACACACTCTGCAAGTCAATAAAATGGTATGTGGCTTACCAAACTTTGATTCACAAAAGTTTACTTGTTCAGACTGCCTGATAGGAAAGCAGCCGAGAAACTCCATACCAAAACATAGCTCATGGAGAGCTAAGGAAGTGATTGAACTGATTCACTCTGATATATGTGGTCCCATAAACCATATATCCTCCAGAGGAAAGAGATATATCGTGTGCTTCATTGATGACTATAGCAGAAAGGCATGGGTATATTTCTTAAAAGAAAAGTCTGAAGCTTTTGGTTGTTTCAAACAATTCAAGAAGAAGGTTGAGATTGAAGCAAACAAGAACATCAAATGTTTGAGAACTGACAGGGGAAGGGAATACACATCAAATGAATTCTCTGATTATTGAAAAGAAGAAGGAATCAAAAGACAACTCACCACTGCCTATACTCCACAACAGAATGGCATAGCAGAGAGAAAGAACATAACCGTTATGAATATGGTCAGGTCTATGTTGTCATCAAGGAAGGTTCCTAAGATCTTTTGGGCAGAGGCAGTTAACTGGACCTTCCATATCTTAAATAGGTGTCCTACACATGTTGTCAAAGATAAAACACCACATGAAGCCTGGTGTGGAACACTTCAAAGTCTGGGGATGCATAGCACACATGCACATTGGTGATGAAAAAAGGGGAAAACTTGATGATAAAAGCACTCCATGTGTTATGGTTGGTTTTTCAGAGGAATCAAAAGGCTATCGTCTATATGATCCAAAAACTCAACAAGTGATTGTTAGCAGAGATGTAGTATTTGAAGAATCAAAGCCTTGGAACTGGGAGAAAGATCAGAGTGATATAGACACTTGACTCACATGGACAGATGATGATGAATGTTGGAAAGACAGTGAAAATGGAGAAAGTGATGCAGATGAACAAGCTGATGAAATAGTTGCTCCTGAAGAACATGTTGAAGTACCACAAAATCCTGATCAAACTGAACAAACTCAACATGTTCAAGTTGAGCAGCATGTGCAACTCAATAATCAGTCTACGCATACCAGACAGTCGAGGTATCTAGATGATTATGTCACATGGTATATGGTTGTAGATGGAGAGGATATGTTGAATATGATCATTGCAAATCATTATGATCCTTTAAGTTATGAAGAAGTAGAGAAAAGAAAAAAGTGGAAGGAGGCAATGAATGAAGAGACAGGATCAATTGAAAGGAACCAAACCTGGAAACTTTCAGAGCTGCCAGAAAGAGCAAAGTGTATTGGTGTGAAGTGGATATATAAAACAAAGCTCAATGAGAATGGTGAAGTGAGCAAGTATAAGGCACGTTTGGTTGCAAAGGGGTATTCACAAGAACAAGGAATAGATTACACTGAAGTGTATGCTCCTGTAGCGAGAATGGATACAATAAGAACTATGATTTTCACAGCTGCACATAAGAGCTGGGACATTCTCCAACCTGATGTCAAATCAGCCTTTCTCCATGGAGTACTCCAAGAAGATGTTTACATACAACAACCAAAGGGATATGAAGTGAAATAGGAAGAAGATAAGGTCTATAAGCTCCACAAAGCTCTGTATGAACTAAAACAAGCTCCAAGGGTCTGGTTTAGTCGAATTGAAGAATATTTTCTAAGAGAAGGTTTTGAAAAATCACAGAATGAGGATACCTTTTTCATCAAAATCAGTGATCAAGGTAAAAATATGTTTGTAAATGTGTATGTGGATGATCTCTTCTATACAGGAGATGATGTAACAATGATGAAACGCTTTAAGACATCCATGGAAAAGGAGTTTGAAATGTCTGATCTAGGTAAGATGAGATTCTTCCTTGGAATTGAAATGTTGCAGAGTTCAACAAGAATTCATATTTCACAGAGAAAGTATGCTCTTGAAATCCTAAGACGTTTCAACATGGAGAATTACAATGGTGTGCGAAATCCTAAGGTTCCAGGTAACAAAGTTAATTTGGATGAGAATGGTGAAAGAGTTGATGAAACTCACTATAGGCAGATTATTGGGAGTCTCGTGTACTTAACCACTACAAGACCAAACTTGCAGTTTTTTGTGAGTGTACTAAGCAAATATATGTCCAAACCAACAACTCTACACTTACAGGGAGCAAAGAGAGTGTTTAGATACTTGAAGAATACGTTGGATAATGGAATTTGGTACAAGAGAGGAGGTGATGAGAAGCTGGAAGTATACACTGGCAGCGATTTTGCAGGTGATGCAGAAAGCCGAAAGAGCACATCAGGTTATATTCTACTCATGAATGATGCAGTAGTGGCTTGGTTTTCTAAGAAACAGCCTATTGTGACTCTTTCTACCACTGAGGCAAAGTATGTGGCAGCCTAAGTCTGTGCGTGTCAAGTGATATGGTTCAACAGAATCATGAATGAATTGAGATTGAGAATAGAAGACAATGTTGCTATCATGTGTGATAACACTTCTACAATGAAGCTGTCAAAGAATACTATCTTTCATGGAAGGTGCAAGCATATTGGTGTGAGATTTTATTTCTTAAGGGACCTTGTCAAAGAAGGAATTATTCGTTTGGAACACTGCAATGTAGAGGTACAAGTAGCTGACATATTTACAAAACCTCTGAGACTAGAAGCTTTTGAAAGAATGAGAAGAAGACTAGGAATTTGCTCTGCATCGGTTAAGCTAAATGATGGTGAAAAAGGTTTAGCTTAGAGAGGGTCTATTGGATAAATTTGAAGAGAAAACCGAATTGAACCAAGATCCGGTTAAGTTACTATTAGTTGCTCTGTTTTCAGCTATGTTTCAGTCAATAAATGGCATATTTAATCGGTCAAATCTGTTATTTTCTTGTTGCTTAAGTTTAGGATTCTCTGTTTGTTATTTCTTTGTAAGGCTATATATATATATATATCCATTGCCTTTATCGAATGAAGTATTGCATTTTCAGAAGTTTATCTCTCATTACAAGCTTGTACTAACATATTAGACTTGAGTTAGTAAATTTGTACTTAATAACACTATTATTTGCACAAACAACATATCTTAATCCTCGCATGGTGTTATATACACTTAGAAGATGGCATGTGTACTTAAACTTTGTATGTGACGCAAGAGCTTTGTGAACAGCAATGTTAACCTTTATATTATCTCTAAATAACAAATCATATAACTTACATACACACTATATTACATACACACTGAGACACCTCTTCGTCTTCGTCTTCCCATAATCCAATGCACTCGTCCTTACTTTCCATCTGCTCAATGTCACTATATTCCCAGTCACTCGTCGGTGTAATTGGCTCCATGTTTTCTTCCTTTCATTCTTATTCCCAATCCTCTTGTATTCAGCTGAGCCATGAGACTTAATTGGGTTGGTTACCTGAGGCTCGGTTGAAGGACCAATCACAGTTTTAGCACCTGAGTCCAAGAAGGCTTTGACTATAGCTAGTGTGGGTCCATATGTCCCTGAGTAGAAGATTATCATGTTCCTCCATGCTCCTACCTGTATTTTAGAGAATGAATTTTACAATCGGATTAAGGATAAGAATGTAAACCAAGTAAATACCATCCAACGAATATCATCAAGAGTCAAATATGTTGAAGGAACAGTTCTACGAAACATGTATACAAATATTTCTTGATCGTCCTCTAAAACCTTCAGAAATAATATATAAAATGTCATTAATTCAAGGTAATATCTCAAGCAGTTGGAAAGGAGAGAATAACAGTTCTTACTTGGGATTGGCGTCCCATGTAACGGTGGACGATACTTCCAACCTTAAAGTATTTCTTGGCTTTGACCAGATCCGAGATTGAGAATATATTGGAAAGAACCGATGCAGCCTTTCGACGATGGTTTTGCATCACGTACATAATATTGATTTTGACACTATGGAGAAACTTATTCGTGAGTGCCCCAGGTTCAGCAACCACAAGCACATCATTTTGCCAACTAAATGAACAAAAAAATGAATGCATCAAAAGCAAGAACTATTACTTAAACTTGGTCATGCATTGGAAACTAAACAATTTGGAACCAACCTCAGTATGGACCCTGTGGAATCATTTTGAAGCGCAAGATGTATGATCCCCACTTGAGGTAAAATCTGCAACTTTTCATGCATCTCTCGTAAAGGAAAAGATAGTTGTCGCTGTCGTGGAGGAGATGATGGAGGCGAAAAAACAGTCTTTCCCACATGCCACCCGTCCAAACTAAGTGGCGGAACCATGTCAATGCGACTAAATTTTTGTAGGCCAATATCAGGACTGAACTGAAGGGGACTCGAAGGAAAGTTTCCGGTAATCAAAGGAGAAGTAAATGGTGTGGAGAAAGCAGTCCCTGGTGATGGTTTCTGGGCTCCATTAGTAGCATGTAATGAAGATACTTTAATCTAATTGGGGGAATTCTAGACTAAGGATTAGCACCGGAATGTGAGTAGAAACATTATAGAATATTGTTTGATAGTCCGAGTCGAATATCTTTGCCCAATTGCTTGGAATTTCTTCTTGATTTTCATTTCCAATTTTAGTTGACTTTTCTCAATTGCTGTTGACAATTGATGAAACTGACTTTTGAGTTGACTTTTGTTTCCATTTGATTGATGTATGATTAGGATTCTAGATTTTCAACCAATTATCTTATTCGGTTATGACTAAATTAAATTCTTGTAAGTTTTAGTGCATTGATCGTTATGAATTGGATTGATAACTCTATATGATACAATGACAATGATACTGCATTAGGGAATTGATGTAGTTTAATACTATAAACATCTTACTATCAATTATTTATAGAATCCATAAAGGAAAATAATATGCACCACATTTTTATGTCAATATGAAAATAAACAAAAAAAACACAAAACAATGTAAAATCCACGATGCGAACTAGCAAGAAACAATGACAAAAGAACATATTTAACTAAAACCATACCATACTTTTAAAAATAATTCAGTGGGAACATAATGAAAAGAAAAACAGTTGAAGACTCATATAACTAATCAAACAATTTAACAATAAAAATACGAGAAACCCTTAAACAACAGAAAAAAAGAGATAATTAAAAGTACGAGAACCAAAGGAAGATATTATGAAATAAAGATCATCCCCATATTAACCAAAATAATTATAAACAAAAAAACAGATTAGCGAACACATCTTTTTTTCTTATTTATCAATAGGAAAAGGTCAATTTTTGAGGAAAATGATGAAAAGAGAGACAAAACAAAAAAGACAAAAAATAGTTGGTATACTTTATTCGGTTAAAGGGACAAGGTTATTGATGCTGGCATACCTAAAATTGTATAAGAAAAAATAAATTACTAATATGAGTAAGAAAGTAGTTTGAAAACCAAAAACAATAAAAAAACATTAACAGTTTAAAATACAAAAGAAATCACGTATAAAAGATAACAAAATTATATATATACATACAAATATATAAATGTTTCCAATAGGGACAAAAGTCAATTTTTATTATCCGCCGCTAAATTAGATTCACCGGACCTAACTAAAAAATTTTCCAAACAATATTTTTTTTTATAATTTTTTCTGTTTGAATTTAATCATACATAATTAACAAAATTTCTCATCATAAAAATCGAACATAGATAAAAGTTTATCGATTTAATTTAATTGTGAAAAACACCAGACATGATGAGTTTTTTTTTTTTTTTTTGTCAAACCAGACATGATGAGTTAGGTCTAGTGAATCTAATTTAGCGGAGGATAATAAAGAAAAAGGTGAGTCTTTCCTCGTGAGGAAGAAAGAAAAGTCATAAAAATTAGGTTACAAGAAAACCAAAAATAATGACCAAAATCTTCATGATCACATGGTTTGTGTGGACTGAACTTGGACTTTTCTTATTGCTCCTTTTATTAGATAATGTTTATCCATATTTATTCTTATCTCTTTGGTTAACTTCATAGTGAA
>OVBE01005340.1:0-10705 GCA_900406425.1 Iberis pinnata | reverse complement strand
CTTTCCATAACGTAGAGATACATACATAAATATATTATAATATATTATACACAACACCTTTTACATTTTCAAGGCAGATTCTTAAATTCTTTTTTCTTTTTTCTTTTTTTTTTCTTTTTTTGTACACCAAAGGCAGATTCTTAAATTCTCTACTCTCTTTTCTATAATAAATATGTAATAATAGTACAAAAGAGTTCAGAAATTTATGTCGAATGAAACTAATAGTAGTGATCGGTAAGCGGTGATTTGTAAGTGTTTTAGAATCTTTACAGAGCCCTATTGATTGCTAAAATATTAAGTTTTTACTCTCTTCGTTTGAATATGTAAGTAGTTTTGCTTAAAAGCACGGGTATTAAAAAATTTTAACTTTTTTAAAAAAAGTAATAAAAAGTTAGAGATATTATTATTTTTTGGTGGGGAAACGCGAAAAGTTAGAGAGAGATTATTGCATATTATTTTGCATTTAAATTTTTAGTAGAATATTATTTATTTAAATTATTTTATTGCTTTGGATTTGAGAACACCTTATATTATGAAACAACTTATTTTGGCTAAAACTACTTATATATTGAAACTGAGGGAGTACCAGTCAAGTTTTGTGAAGATTTTTGATTTCTAAAGCGATATATTTTATTTTATTTACTTTTTGGTTCTGCAGAGCAAAAAGTCTAGAGCACTAGTATTTAAGCTTTGAATATTTTTTTTGCTATGCAGAGCAAAAGAGTTTACATCACTGATATTTGTCAATCATAATTTTATTTTGAAAACCTAAAGCAAGATTTCTAAAGCCAAAATCCTACATCAAAAAATAAAAACCACAACAATAATTCCTATAACCAACTTTCTACAGCAAAAAATATAAATCCACAATACTTACCAATCACCACCAATGTTTTTGCCTCCAAGTAGACAACTATGTCTTTTACCCAGTGTCGTTCTCAAAAAAAAAATTATTTAGATCAAAATTACATATCATATATGCACAAATTAACCAGAACAAAAAAAAAACTGAACCAAACCAAAAAAGTGAAACAGAAACCAAAGCTAATTTTTTAAAAAATAATAATTTATTATTTAAGAAACTAGAAAACATAAATCGAAACGACACTAAAAACGTTTTTTGTTAACCGAAAAATTGAAACCAAATAAATTAAAAATAGAAAGAATTTTGTACTTTTATAGTTATATGTATGTGTGAAATGTATATATTTTACATATTAAATAAGTGAAATTAAAATTACTATTTGTATATATCCTTTTAAATTTTATACGAAAAACCGGATCGGAACCACAACAGAAAACCAAACCAAATCAAAACCAAAACGCAACCAACCCTAATCAAAATATTAACTTTAGAAGAAAAAATCAAGTGGTTCAAATACACAAACATTACCAAATATGCTACATAATTTTTTGTATTAGTATGAATTTAAAAATCTAATTATAATGATATCAGTCACCATGCTAGCTGCTATTGTCAAGGTGATTGAATTAGAAAAATTGAACAAAAATGTGATTTTTCTTTGCATACCCATTAAAATCTTGAGTTTTGAGTTTAGTTCACTAATAGATATGTCGATTTTTGGATACTTGATTTTTTGCGTTTTTTTTGTTTTAATTTGATCTTTAAGAAAGTTTGTGTCAAGGTTAGTTGGTGATTTTGATGTTTATGTAAAATTGCACAAATCCATGATTTTTTTTTTTCACCTCTAATTGACCAAACCAAAAACCTTAATGGATAGGAAATAAATTTTGGTAGCTATATATTTAATCCCAGAAAATTCATTTTACTTTTTTAAAGCTTCTTTAGTTATGTATTTCAAATAGTTTTATGATTTAATATTGTTTTGTGAACGGTTATTTTCCTGAAAAAATTGTAGTTTGATTTATTTAGATATGATTTCTTTTCTTTTCAACTCTTTTTCTTTCAACCATCAAAATATATAATTGTGTATAATTTTTTTTTAAGTTTACAGAAACACTAAATGAAAGTTTTAATTATAAAATGGTACCAAAAAATACAAAATATTTTTACTATTTCTTAACACGATTTGGAAAAAAATCATCTCAACCTTAATATTTTTACTTTTATATAAAATTTATCGTAAAATAATTGCCCAAGTTATAAGCTATAATTTTAAATTATAAGGGAAGGAATTCAATGTATTACAATTTCATTAAATAAAATATTACATGTATTTGAATCAATATTTAATCTTTCAAAAAAGAAAGAAAAAATAAATATTACAAAAGTCAAAATTATACATTCAGTCTGTGCAAACGGATCTTAACACTAGTCCTATAATTATAAGTCATAAGTCAATTCACTCTAACTTCTCATCTCTCCATTTGACACGTCAACTTTAACATACGTTTTAAAAAAAAAAAAAAAGAATTTATTTGATCAACTTTCGTGAGATATGAAAAAAATATTGAATTTTCCAACTACTCCATGATCTATCTAAAATATTCTCACTTCTTCTATCTCTCACCAATCGCACAACTGCAACATAATTCTTTTCTTTTATTTCAATGGTAAAAACACATTATAAAAAAAAATTTGATCATCCTAATCGCATTCAACAATAACTTAATTGAACAGATATATTGTAGGCGGAGGTTTTGTTGGCACTTCTCTACATATGAAAGAATTCATCTTCTAACAGGTAAAATTTAAAACTTCTTACCATTCGAGAAGTTAGTAAATATAAAAATAATTACTAGAAAAATATAAAATTTCGGCAGATTTGCATGTCTCGTGGCAAAGCAAACGATTGAAAATCAAACTTTTTAAGCACAAATGGGTTACCGTTTAACTGGTTGCAAAATGTTGTAAGTTACATTTTTTTACCTTAAAAAAAATAAAAGCTAAGGTTACAAATTATTTATTTTCAAATACATGTGTGACCATATATATAAATTTAAATCTGTAATTATTTATGTGTTTAAATGTTCAAATTTTCCTGTGGCAGTTTTTATAGTCATCTAAAATTGATAATATTTATTTTATAAGAAACCAATATTTTTTCTAGTTTATGAATAATTTTTTTTAAAATGATTCTTTTTAATCTAATGAAAGCAAAAGTTGTAATTTATTAAAATTTTGACTAAAAATAAACAAACTATTAAAATAAAAATTATCTAATTTTTTATTATTTTTAAAAAAATTCTTTTTATCATAATATATCTTAGATAATTAAAAAGACATGTTGTTAGAATTTTAAACTTTAAAATAAAGAATTAAAAATTATACTATGATAAAATGTTCTAGATGTAAAATTATGGAATATTTAAAATACATCATTTTACATATAAGTTACACATATATTATCTTGATATATCATTATTATTTTTGCTGCATTTTGATCTGATATAACTTTAAGAAAATAATCAAATTACTATGAATCAAAATACTGTTTTTTGTCACATACATTCAATATTTGGCAAAAGATTATTCCAATTAATTACATAATCAAATTTATAAAAGTTAGTTAAAGTATTTAGAATAACATTGATCCGTGCAATGAACGGGTAACACTAATTTAAGAATATTTAGGTAGTTCATTTGATCACCATTTCACTATGTGGGTCCGCCCATGCTCCTACCACACAATACCAAAAGAAAAAAAAGCACTCATAAACTCCAAACTTTATGCCTATAAATGCTACTTTTTAACCAATCTGATTCTCAGAACAGAAAAGCAAAAAGAAATGGTTTTGATCAAAGAGAAAGAGATGGAGATTCCAGTTATTGATTTTGGAGAATTAGATGGAGAGAACAGAAGCAAGAATCTCTCACTTCGTGATCATGCATGTGATAGGTGGGGCTTCTTCATGGTATGTATATTATCTTTATGCAGTGTTAGGATATTATGCATATTACATAATTTGTTTCTAGATTTGGTTAAGTGTGTATATAGAGATTTAAAGCATTGGTAAATTTGTAGGTTGATAATCATGGAATTGATAAAGAGTTTATCTAAGGCTGAGAATATAAGTCAAATGGGTCTGTAAGTCGGTTTCCGGTTAATTTAAAAAATTACAACTTGTTGAAAATAACCGATGTGAAAATCAGTTATATTCGGTTTAGTTTTCAATAATTATAAAAAAAAAATTATTAAAACGATTTTGTAAACAAAAAAGTGATTTAGAATTAAAAACCGATTTTGAAAAAAAACTAATCTCCTGGTTTAAAAATAATTGTTCGGACAATCGAACCGATCAATCCAATTTGATTAGTTGGATTTCCGGTTAATTCAAAAAATGTCGAAAAATAATATATATGAGACTCAGTTAGGTTTTTGGTTTTATGAAAAAATAATAATGATAAAAACTGTTTTGTAAAACAATCAATTTAGTATAAAAAAATGGATTTTGTACTAAAAAAACCGATTTTGTAAATAAATCTAATTTTTCAGTTTTTGAATAAATGTTCGCAACATCAATTCGAATCGGTTTCCATATATAATTTTTGATTCTGTCGATCGGTTTATTAACAAAATTTTGTACTTATTTGTATATATAGAGAGAGTTACACTAGATCCTTGAACGATAGTTAGTAAGTCATATGCATTCCCCTACGAAGACGTTTAAACCACATTCATATACTAGTAGGCTTCTTATTTTAGTTATATATATATATATATATATATATATGTTTTCCAATTTTCATAAAAATAGATTGTTAGTGTTCATATTTTGAACTTGTATTTTAATTTGTATTTTAAGTATTTAACCAAAGTCATGTGACTAAATTTCCCTTAGTTTACACATGTCATATCTTTATTTTGACATACATAGGCGTACATATGAGGAAAATAATTTAAGTTTTTTTTTCTTTAACAAGAAGGAACATTTTTCGAAGTTTTCTTCAATCATGTTTTCTGTTTTGATAAAATTTTATTTCTTTTTATTTTTTGAAAAAAACTTCAAAGAATGGATGGCCCTAATGTTTGAAATTGATAAGTGAGTTTTTATTTTCAGAAGTTGTTGTTGGAACCATTTTTGACAAAACAACTTTGGTCAAAAAATGATGTGTGTTGTGAGTGAAATAGAGTTGGCTTTGAAGACTGATTTGGTTTCAATATGTTTTTTTTTTTTTTTTGGGTTTTAATATGCTAATTGAACATTTTGGCCGGTAGCTTAGTTTCAATTAAATAAAATCCACATAAGCTTTGTGTTGGTTAACAAAAAAAAATCCATGTTGATATTTGTATTTGAATAAGTCAAAGCATAATATTTCTCCAATTAATTTAGAAAAATAAGTCATGAGAGAAATGGTCATAAAATCTCCTTAGTGGTGATTCACGTGGCTTGATTTTCTCTTTAATCTTAGTGCACGTTTTTGATTAAAATTAAACTAATCAAAAAACGATATCACATCCGAACGTGGTAAAGGAAAACTTCTCTCCCCCGACTTCCTCTCTCTATCTCCACCGGATTTAGTCGTCGGTGTTGATGGTGAAGCGAGGGCCGGCGAATACGAAGGCCATCGCCATTTCTTCTGAACACAACCACGTGTCCTGTCTTGACATTCGTCGCCGTTCCCAGTGGTGGCGGATTCGACGACTGCGCTTAGATTCGCTTCTCTGACGTCGGGCTCCTCGGCCGCAAATCACCAAGCTTGTAGCAATGGTTTCAAGGGTCGTAGGGAGATGGTGAGCCTTCGAGTCCATGGGTCCTCTCCGGTGCTCCATGGTTTCAGATCTGGCGGTTCTTGCAACCGAGTTTTAAGGTCTGTTGCCTCTTCCCTCCCTCTTCTCCGTTTGTGTAGTAAGGTGGATGGTTCTCGACAGTGGTCGTCCTCCATCTCGGGTTCCTTCGCCGGGGACAGGGTCTTCTCGGTCTCATTCGGGGCATGCGACGTTGGTAAGTTTGTGCGTGGTTGTCCGATATGATCTTTGGGTTCGGGTCTGCTTGGTTCCTCGCTAGCTTCTTCCTGAAGCTCTCCGCAGGTTCTAGCCCTTTTTTCCCTCTCGGTTTTTTTCGAAAGTTTGGGACTCAATTCATCGGTGTTTCGTTGATGTGGGTTTCTTTAAGTGTGTCGTCGGGTCTCATTCTGGGTTGCAATAAGGTTGCCGCTTCTGTGCTAAGGGTTGCGGTTGTGGTTTGGGTGTTTTGTGTTGGTTTTTCAAGTTATCTTGGTGTCCGTCTCCTCCATCTTGGTGTTCAGCTTCACCGTAGTTAGGTGACCAGAGAGAATGGTTTGTCGGTTTGGCTCTGTTGACTCATTTTTCGGTCAGAGCTACTCTTCTCTTCTCATCTTTCCTCGGTGTTCTTCTCCTTTGCGGTTTGGTGTCGGTCTTCCTTCGCTCACGAGGTGGTTCGTTCTCTGGTTCGATCAATTTAGGCATTTCTTCGGACTTCTGATTCTGATTAGCTCGTCTTGTCTGCTCATCTAGTGTTCTTGTCGGATGTCCTTTCTTCGAATTCCCTGGAAGCTTTGTGGTCTTCCTTCTCTTCGCGAGCTTTTGGCGTTGCTTCGGTTTCTTTTGTTGTTTCCTCGTTTATTGGTAGTTATATATAAGCTCTCTTTGCCGATGAGAGAAGGAACCAACATACCTAAAGTTTTAACTCTTTCTTTTGGTTTTCTTACAACCTTCTCTAGGGCTTTCTGATTACTCTTTTGTCTTTCTGGGAACACTACTCTTTTGTTTAAGTCCTTGGCATATTAATGAAATCATTTCAGTGAAGAAAAAAAGAAGTAATCAAAGTTTATCTTCATCTCCAACGTTTCTCTCTAACAAGAAGATCATGTTTTTCAAACCATCGACCTCCTACTAACTATTGATGATTTTCTTAATATTACTTGTTTCTTCCGCAACTGATACGATCTCTTACAGTCGTACTATTCCAGGATGCTACACCATTATTTCAAGTGATGGTGTCTTTGAACTCGGTCTCTTCGAAGGTGCTTCTAATTTGTACTACTTAGAAATATGGTACAAGAAAATTAGTGAAGCCGGAATAATGTAGTATGAGTGGCGAATCGAGAAACTCATTCCCCAAATTTGAGTGATATTTACATAAAGATCTTGAACGAAAACTTAGTTGTTCAAGATGACTCCACTAGGAGTACATTTTGATCAACTAGGCTTGTTCCTACAAGCAACGAAGATATTCAAGCGGTTTTGCTTGATAATGGTAATCTAATCCTGAGATATGAGTCCAGTTCATCTGCAGTTGTATTATGGCAGAGTTTTGATCATCCCTCCTATATTTGGCTTCCTGGTGTTAAATTCATGTTCGAGACAAGTAGAAAATTTTTCACTTCTTGGAAAAATTTTGACGATCCATCACTAGGTCCCTACTCTCTCTCTCTCTCTCTTTTGGGATTGACTATGTTACCAAAAACTCTCTCATCATGGTTTGGAATGGAGCTAAATCGTATTGGTCAAGTGGAGCATGGGATGATCGACTTAAAGCCTCCAAGCAAGTTGTATTCAATCGTAACTTGAGCTTTGAATTCAATGTGAATGAGTCCTACATCACATATTCAGTACATAACCAAAGCTCGGTTTACTTGGAAATATATGTTTGGAGAAATTTTAGTCGCACGTAACTGGCTAGTGGAAAACCAATCTTGGGTGAATATGTGGTCCACACCTAGCTATTTATGTAATATTTATGGTTATTGTGACTCGTTTGAGATCTGCAACCAGAATTTGACATGCACTTGTATTCCTATTACCTCGCATGATCTTAAAACATCTAGTTGTGTAAGTGAGTCGTATTTTATCAAAGGTGGAAAGAGCAATAACAAGTTTCTTGCTCTTTATAACATGAAACTAGCCACAAATCCACAAGAAACGTTCTTGACAGGAACTGCTTTTAAGACATGTGAATCAGCTTGTCTAGCTGAATGCTTGTGTAAGACCTATGCTTACGATGAAAACCGGTGCTTGATTTGGAAAAAAGATATCTTCAATCGGAAAACTTGCTGCTAATAAAAGCAAGGGAAAAACGTTTTATGTCCGACTTACTCCTTCTTACATCTCACCAGTACATTTAGGTTTGAATGAGGGTAAGAATTCTGCAACTGTGGATACAAGGAATGTTTCAAAAAAAAAAAAATTATGCATTATGTTGGATTTGAATCGTTATAACATAATGCATAATTTTTTTGAAAAATTCCTTGAATTACAGTTGCAGAATCCTTACCCTCGTTCAAACCTAAAGGTGCTGGTGAGATGTAAGAAGGAATAAGTCTGGCATAAAGCATCTTTCCCTCGCTTTTATAGCATCAAGTTTTTGCCGATTGAAGATATCTTTTATCTAAATCAAGCATCGGTTTTCATCTTAAGCATAGGCCTTACACAAGCATTCAGCTAGACAAGCTGATTCACATGTCTTAAAAGCAGCTTCTGCCAAGAACGTTTCTTGCGGATCTATGGCTAGTTTCATGTTATAAAGAGCAAGAAACTTGTTATTTCTCTTGCCACCTTTGGTTATATACGACTCACTTACACAACTAGATGTTTCAAGATCATGCGAGGTAATAGGAATACAAGTGCATGTCAAATTCTGGTTGCAGATCTCAAACGAGTCACAATAACCATAAATATTACATAAATAGCTAGGTGTGGACCACATATTCACCCAAAATTGGTTTTCCACTAGCCAATTACGTGCGACTAAATTTCCCCAGACATATCTTTCCAAGTAAACCAAGCTCTAGTTATGTATTGCATATGTGATGTAAGACTTGTTCACATTGAATTCAAAGCTCAAGTTACGATTAATTACAACTTGCTTGGAGGATTTAAGTCGATCATCCCATGATCCACTCGACCAATACGATTTAGATCCATTCCAAATCATAATGAGAGAGTTTTTGCTAATAGAGTCAATCCCGAGAGAGTAGGGACCCTGTGATGGATCGTTAAAATTTTTCCAAGAAGTGAGAAATTTACTGCTTGTGTTGAACATGAATTTAACACCAGGAAGCCAAATATGGGAGGGATGGTCAAAACTCTGCCATAATACAACTGCATATGAAATCGACCCATCTCTCAGGACTAGATTACCAATATCGAGCAAAACCGCTTGAATATCTTCATTGCTTGTAGGAACAAGCCTAGTCGACCAAAATGTACTCCCGTTGGAGTCTTCTTGGAGAACTAAGTTTTCGTTCAATATCTTTATGTATATATCATTCAAATTTGGGGGAGTAGTTTCTCGATACGCCGCCCATAATACAATATTCCTAGCTTCACTAATTTTCTCGTACCATATGCCTAAGTAGTACAAATTAGAAGTACCTTCGAAGAGACCGGGTTCAAAAAAACCATCAGTTGAAACAATGGTGCAATATCCTATAATAGAATGATTGTAAGAGATTGTGTCAGTTGTGGAAGAAACATGTAATATTAAGAAATCATCAATAGTCCGTATGAGGTCGATGGTTTGAAAAACATGATCTTCTTGTTAGAGAGAAACGTTGGAGATAAAGATAAACTTTGATTCCTTCTTTTTTCACTGAAATGATTTCATTAATATGTCAAGTACCTAAACAAAAGAGAATAGTGTTCTCAGAAAGACAAAAGAGTAATCAGAGAGCCTAAGAGAAGGTTGTAAGAAAACCAAAAGAATGAGTTAAAACTTTAGGTATAATGGTTCCTTCTCTCATCGGCAAAGAGAGCTTATATATAACTTTGTGTACGTAGTAAAATTTTTATAGTCAAATTTAGAGTTGGTGCATATGAACAATTTTTTAGTCAAATTCAAAGTCGAGATCTTTAATATATTAATACCCCACCTTCTAGACCGTGTATGTATTGAATAAGACTTTTTTTGACGATACAACTGTAGGAGCGCAATTTCTACAATATGTGCGACTAATATAATTGCAAAATATTATATAATAAAATCAATAACGAAATGATACTAGACTTGAATTAGGAATGAGATTTGCATAGTCGAGATCTTTAATATATTAATACCCCACCTTCTAGACTGTGTATGTATTGAATAAGACCTTTTTGACGATACAACTGTAGGAGCGCAATTTCTACAATATGTGCAACTAATATAATTTCAAAATATTATATAATAAAATCAATAACGAAATGATACTAGACTTGAATTAGGAATGAGATTTGCATAGTCGAGACGAATCTCTTTCCTTAATTCTGAAAACGTTCTGTAGTGTAACAGCTCTATGGCGCTCTGGTTCCTAGGATACAACTGCAACTATTATGTCTTGCAAAACTCAAGAACATAATCTAACGAACACTATTTTGTGTTGTACTCTCTAAAAACAAGAACAAAATGTAGGGAGAATTCTTGGCCTTGAACATACCTGGTTAATCATGAGTGAACTTAGAGAATATAGTCTCGCCTTCATTCTCCTGAAAACGACCCCATTTCAAACATATAAGGTGATTTTCCATTAGCTTTGTGTGAAGAAGTATCATGTAAGACTTACCTTAAATTTCAAAGCTATGGAATCAAATCATTAAGAGCATCGTTCATCCTATACACATACATGAAGTACTTTTCATCATTTAGGAACTCGATAGAAACATATGCTTTTATCTGATTCAATTTGATATTGTTTACCTTTTGAACCTAAATCTTGGGATCTCCGGTCACATAGGTGGGGTTACCATCAAACTTCCTCTTAAGTCATAGGCTTAAAACTCATTCTTCTTGATGATATTACAATGTGATCTCGTGACCAACCTTTATTAAATGGATCCGCTAG
>OVBE01005339.1:0-21922 GCA_900406425.1 Iberis pinnata | reverse complement strand
ACTACTCAGACATTGACATGCAATCACAAATCAAAATCAAAGAAGAACACATGATTGTAATCAATAAAATAGATATATTAAAAATNATTTCTTCTCCAAATACAAGGTTCAGGAATTCTTCTCCCAGTAAAAGCTCTCAAAGTTTGCAAAAATAAAAGTAATCTAAAATAACCTAAGCCAAAAGGATTTTATAGTTTAAAAGAAATAAAATAAAAATAGGAAAAAGTTGGATAAGCTTGAGGACTCTTTTGCAAAATATGGAAATCTTCTTAAATTCTCGCAGGCATGTTGGACCGATCGGTCCAGGCTCAGACGGACCGGTCTGTCTTCTCCGTGCTCATGTGGACCGATCGGTCTGAATCTTCTGTTTTCTTTGGATGTTCAGACCGATCGGTCCAAGGGTGGACCGATCGATATGAATCCTTCGTGACTTCAATTCTTCAGATTCACCAATCTGAGACCAAATTGGTTCTTCAATTCTTCACTTAGCCAGATTCCATCCAATTAAACAGCAATTCAGCACTTTTAATCCAAATCGACCCGAACACCTGAAAGTCTTTAGAAAGTTCCAATTTACAAAGAAAGGACTCAGATAATGCAAATCTAGCAGGCACAAATGCCCACTAAAATGAATTAAATCTGAGTAATGTCAGGGTGCTCGTAGCCTAGTGGTTCGCACTTCTTACATCGGGTTTAAAAAGTCGGGAATTTGATTCCCAGTCCCGTAAAAATATGTTATTAGGCCAACTGGGCGGCTCGTTGTGCCTACAAAAAAAAAGTCTATGTACGCTTTTATTTGTGATGTGAGATATGACGTACATTCTTAATATCTTTTCACGTGACAAATTTTTTATTTAAATTTGGTGTCAAACTTTACAATGACTAAGGCTCCGAATGGTGACAGCGGATCAAGCAGTTCAAGTAAAAAAAATTTTAGCGGGGCGGTGCAGTATAACTACGGTTTTTGTAGAAAGCGGAACAAATGCGGTTCATAAAAATAAGCGTTGCAAAATTGTTTTTGAATGGTGACAAATATTACATGCGGCGCGGAATAATTTTGAATAGTAAATTTCTGTGTTTGAGTTTAGTTTTGAACACTCAGTGTTTAGTTTTGGGGTTCTAAGATTTTAATGTTTTAAATCTATTTTAAATTTATGGTATTTCTGAAACAAAATATTTTAAAATATTTTTGATAATTAAATAGTACAAAAACAAGTAGTAATATTAACATAAAACTTAAAAATATTACATATATACTATGATAATTATTATTTTATTATAATACTTTTAATATTATAGAGTGTATAATACTTTTAATATTATAGAGTGTTACACAAAAACAATAAACCAAATCCGCTTTATCTTTTTGTAACCAAAGAATATTAATTTTTTTGTACAAAACCACCCCATCATTTTCTATGTAAAATCCGCTCTGCATATTACATTTTTGTTGAATAATGAGTTTGAATGAATCCGCCCCGCAAACGTCAAAATCCGTCCCGCTCCGCGTCTTCCATTCACATCTAAATCAGTGTGATCAAATTGTTAGTATTACAGACGTGGATGTCGAGTGAGTCGCCACGTCAATCACCACCCAAATTCTAAAAAAATATGTAAGAAATAAAATAAAGAACAAAAATATTTTCTACATTTTTACCAAAAACTTTAATAATAATAATGATCACAACTACAATATTTTCACCAATGCACGATTTTGTGTTGTTGTCAACATTACAAATTAATTACAATATTTCCATGGGTGGAGACCAATGCACCATTCTATGGTTCATAAAATGTGAATTCTTTTGCTCAAAATACCAAACTAGAATTAGTTAACGAAGAAACTGACTCAACAATTACATATGTTTTTGCTTAAATGGCAATTAACTCAACATCTATGTCAATAGTATTAACAGTTTGGCTAACGTAGTCTTGATCAATATATATACCAAACTATTAAACTTTATTGATTTTGGTACATTAGTTTTTTATTTATATCTATATATATACACCAAACCATTATACTTTACTGTCTAATTAAGTGCTACAATTATGTTCCCATCATCAAACTCTGGCCGCCAACATATGTAACCTATGATCATAAAGATAAAATGTAGTATCTTGGGACATTCTTGCATAATCTTACACTGACATAAGATTATCGATATAAATTGTCTTAACGCATAAAAAAGGCCAAGACATCAAATTTCATCAGTGAGTTCACTTCTTGACCCTTGCTAAAACTGACCAATTCCAATGAGAGCCACCAAGATGATAAAAGCTATGATGTTCATGAGATAGATATATGGTAGATATACGAAAAACATGCCCTTCTTCTCTGTTTTCATGGATGCATCAATGGCTCTTGAGGTACCTTGTTTCATCTACAAAAGGAATAGTCACATATGTGTGTGATTAAAAGATACAAGTAAGCCACATAAGAACTACTCAAAAACCTTTTGTTTGGATGAGAATGTGCGCCGTGTGAATTGAACTTCCTTTGTCTTTCTACGAATGGAAGGTTTCGTGGAAGTTTGAACATCTATAGAAGAGTAATAAGTGCTTGAAGATAGAGTTTCATCTATGCAACAACTCAAGGAATCATCATTTGAACTACCGACACTATCACATGGACTTGATGTTCTTTGATAACTCTGTCAAATTGAAATTGAAAAGCTTAGCAACACAGATAGATAGTTTCACGAATGAAGGCAAATGAGTGACCTTTGCAGAAACTGATGATTCAGCATCACTAGAATCATCAATGGTCCCTGCCAAAGATTTCCTTGCCATGTAATAGCTACGATTTTCTTGCATAAATCTTGATGTGAACTGATCTTGATCAGAAAACAATTCTTCAACTTGATTTCGGTTAACATGTTTCAATCCACCTAGAAACTCATCATCTGTTTGTAGCTGCTTGTAAGTGCTAATGTTGTTGTCTTTGAACAATGTGTTTAAAACAAATGTATCCCATTCAGAGAGATCTTCTTCTTCATTCATTGGTATCTTCAAATCATTCATAGACAAACCATCGAAAGTTTCTTCACCTGGCTGGTTAACCTAAAAATGTAAACTATATGAGTAAACAAAACATATTGAAAAACTAAAAGTGTTATTATGTGACACAAAATATTATTAAAAGGTCCAAATAGAATTGGCATAAGGAAATACGTTGGTTGGTTGAAGACCCTAGTTATGATATTATTTATTTAAGAAAAAGTAAACTTTTTAGGATTTTACTAATAATGGGCTTGGGATTTGAGATTATATAAAGAGTTTTAAGGAAATTGCAAATGTTTAACAAATCTATCAATTGAGGGTCAGCCAACCCCACTTAATTATTAAAAAAAACTATTTTAATGTCAAATATATTATTATTTTGAGAAATTCCTTGAAATACCATCAAAAGAAGTTCACATTCCAAAAATACCATACTCCAAAAAGTTCCAAAAATATCATTAAATTATTTTTTTTTTCAAAAGTACCACAAAATATAAAAAGAAAATATCACAAAATTTAAAAAGTACATTTTAAGGGTTTATAATTTAAAATATTGGGTTTGGGTTTCTAAACAGAGTTTAGGGTTTAGTTTTGAAGGGAGTATGGTTTAGTTTTGAGGTTTTAGAGTTTAAATTTGAAATTTTAAAACTATTTCAAATTTGTGGTATTTTTGGAACAAAAACATTTTTGTGATATTTTTGAAAAAAATATGAAAGTTGTTCCAACATATATGTCATGAATCTTTACTTCGAGAAGGTACAAATATATAAGTGTATTGTATTTATAAAACAAACCTAATTTTTGTGGTATTTTTAATAGTATTTTTATTATTTTTCCTATGTTGATTAATATTTTGAACCCACTAAAGATATTAGTTATTTTATTTTTAGTTTTAGTTTATAGTAACAAACTAACAAAATAATAAGTATTTTTATTGGCAAAAAAAACATTACACACCCTTTTCTCTCTTCTCTACCTAAATTTTCCTTTTACAACACCTTTAAATTGCTTTGAGTACAAGACTTAAACACGAAAGTACTTTTTGTAATTTAATATGATTTTATTATTGTAATTTTATCCTACGAAATCGCATCGGTGATCAATTTCTCAGTAACTGTTTCATTTGTTACATCAAATTTTTTTTTGAAGATATAACAAATGAAATGAAGATGAAAGCTTCCAAACTATAAGTCCACATAAAATTCATTTATAAATGTGTTATTTTTCTAGAGTTATAAACTATATTTTTTAGTTTAATTATTTGCCCTCATTAAAAAAATTTTATATTTTTGCCACTGTCCTAAAATGTAGGGTATTTGACTAAAATCATTTTCTCTCTTCCTTTATACTATTATTAGCTGATGGATATTCACAACAACAAGAAACTATCAGAAACCAGACTTACTTCAGGTGGTGTGTTAATCGCTTTTGTTACATCAGAGAGCAAAGAGTGACTTGGCTCACGACCAAATAGGATGTCTCCATCTTCACCTTTATACATTACTTGGCAGATAACATAGTTCCTCTGAACAAAATCCCAAATGATAAACACATGACTCGAATCAACTAATATCACAAGCTTTGTCCAAAAAACTAGGCCACAAGTTGTTGTAAGGCAGAGAAGTTACAAGCAAGAGCTAAATCAGAGACAGATAACTCATAAAAGAAATTAAGTACAAGAACATGACAAGTTTTGCTGTAAGGAGAAAAAATGAAAACATAAGGCCATTTAGAAAAACATGACTAACAAAATTAACTATTCATTGAAGAAATCGAACATTGTGACGTTAACCCATACAGTTTCGGTAATCTAGAGATATAATCACTAAATCAACTTATTTTTAGTTCAAACCCACTTTTACGAAAACATTACTAACAAAATGAACCGATGAGAACACGACTAACAAATGTAACTATTTTTTGAAGAACAGATTTGTCCCAATCTGAATTGAACATGTGACTTGTCAGTAATCTAGAAATTTAACCACTTAGTCTAAAATCCGTAGAACTACAAGAACATAACTAAGAAAATTGACCAATGAAAACATGACGAACAAATTTAGCTATTCATTTAGACACAGACTCCTCTCAAACTGAATCGAACTTATGACATGTTAATCCATACGTTTTCGATAATCTAGAAATTTAACCACTGAATTAGCTCACCATTAGTCCAAAAATCTGTTTTTACAAGAATATAACTAAGAAAATTGACCGATTAAAACATGACTACCAAAATTAACTCGTTTTTGAACCAGATTCTTCTCAACTTACTTCAAAAGATCCGTTAATTCATACGTTTTCAATAATCAAGATTTAACCAATTAAATCAAATCATCGTTAGTTCAAGAACCTTTTTTTACAAAAACATAACTAAGAAAATTTAACCAATGAGAGATTGTTACCTGAAGATGAGGCAAGCAAGTGATGTGATATTCGTGTATAACCCAAGGAGTCCAAACTCCATTAGGAAACTTACCTTGATGATACACAAGTGTCTTCTTAATCCCAATCTCTACTCCATTTCCTCTCTTATCTTTGATTATACGATCCTTACCAGTAGCTTTCCAATACCCAGAACCTGTAGTTCTCTTTATTACCTTCCTCTTAACAGATTTGTACTCTTTTGGAGAGAAGAAGTACCATACAAGATCATTTGATTGAATCTTAGCTAATGCTGCAACAAGATAAAAACATGAATCACAATAAGGGGGTGATTGGTAAAAGTCCTCAAAGTAATAAATTAACCACTGTTAAAATGCTTTCCATAAAATTACTCCTAAATTTTTTTCACAGCAAGAAGACTGAATTTTCCCATATATGTGAGTTTATTCTTAAAACCCAACAAAACATGACTTTTAATTTTCTTAGAAGTAACAGTTATATTTTAAAAGTCACAGTTACATAATTAAACATAGGGGTGGACACGGAGCAGATATTCAAAACAATTATAGTATTTGCTATCCGCTCTGCTCCGCTACGGATAGTTAATATCTGATCCGCTTCGCTTCGAAAATTTTCGAATATCTGGAGAACCCGGATATCCGAGATTTTTACTAATATTTGCGGATATCTGCTCCGATCCGATCCGTTTTTCAAATATAATTTATTAATATAAAAAATTCATAAAAATAACAAAAATATATTTTAAAACTTAGAAATTAGAAAAAAAAAAAAAAGAGAAAGGAGAGAGATCGATAATATCTTTTAAAAATTATATTTTCAAAGATTTTTATTATTCGTTTAGTAATCTATTAGTGTTTTATATTTCAATAAACGTTAATTGTTTAGAGTTATGATTTATGGTTTATTTTTATAAAATAAATCTCATATATTCTAATAATATTATTTCTTTTATGTTATTTTTATATATTCATAAATTTAATTTATATTATACTACAATAAAAATATATCTACAATTATATATATATATATATTATAGCTATAAGTCGAAGTTTACGGATCGGAGGGGATATTCGATCTTTCCAAAAACAATATTTGTATTTGCTTCGGTTTTTTATGGATAAAATATTTTACTATTTTCTTTGCTCCATAATCTTACGAATATCCAGATTTTTTTGAATCAATTCGAAGCAAATAACGGATCGGACCGGATCTAAAGGATATTTTGTCAAGACCTAATTAAACAATCAACCCCAAAATATTGTTAGTTCAAATAAAAAAGATGAAAGATAAAAATGTAGAGTAGGAGCGAGAAAAATAACATATATACTAGATGATATCTCGCGCTATGCACAAAAATATGTTATAAAATTAAAAATATGACTTAAATTTTATGTATTATTATATAGGCTTTTAAATAATGATTATAGAATTTGTCGACTATATTTATATAAGTACGAAGTAAAAATGTGATGATTTTGTAGAAAATATATAACTATATAACATACATTATATTTATAGTCTTAAAAAATATATTTTCTCCGAAATTAATAAAAAATAAATTTTGTAAACTAAAATAAAACTAAAAACGAATTTGCTAAATAAAAGGAGAAAAAAATCTTGGTAAAATTTTTTAATCTAGATAATGTGTTTACATTTAAATTATTAATGACATATCATGTAATTTATTACAAACTCAATGTTTGACTTAAATTTTATGTATTATTATATAGTTTTTAAAAAATAATGATTATAGAATTTGTCGACTATATTTATATAAATACGAAGTAAAAATGTGATGATTTTGTAAAAAGTATATAATTATATAACATATATTATATTTATAGTTTTAAAAAATATATTTTCTCATAAATTAATTAAAAAAATTGTAAACTAAAATAAAATTAAAAACGAATTTGCTCAATATAAGGAGAAAAAATCTTGGTAAAAGTATTTAATTTTATATTTAAATTATTAATGGTATATCATGTAATTTATTACAAACTTAAGATTTGTTTTAAAAAAAATTTCTCTTTTAATATATAGGAGATATAACAGTTCAAACTGAATCGAGCTCAAACCGGATATGAAATTATTCGGAGGATGGACATAAAAATATATTAACCAAATGATCGAAATTGAACCTTAACCGTATTAAAATTTTATGAACTGAACTATCCCAACCGAACTTTAAGAAAAATAAATTTTATATTCATTTATATTAAAAAAGAAAATTTAGTCAAAATTCGAGTAGGAACCAAAATACAAAAGCTAAATATATAGTATATATATATGAACGAATATAGAAATTTATTATTCGTGTAATCCGAAGCGAACCTGGCAAAATTTTAGGAATTGAACGGGCTGAAATTCAACAATTAATTACTTGAGTGGATCCTAAATTTCTATACTCGAACAATCGGAAAAACCGATCAAAATTAGACCGGATTACTCAAATATCACCCCTAGTCTAGATATTTGAATGAAACTAGGGATATACGAGTTTTGATTGAGACAGAGAGGTTGAAACGATCGAAAGATATATTAAGAGAAAAACTTACAAGGTAAACGCATAGGATCGTAAATACAGATGTTGATTTCGCTAATTGCATCTTTGACAAGCCATGTCTTTCCAATGATTTTGTTCTTAAGATAATACTTTATCAATTCTTCTCCCGTTGGACAAAATCTAAACCCAACTATATTTTCCACCATTTTTGAGAGAGACAGAGAGCAAGATTTACTATTTATAGAGGTATTTGAAAAGAAATTAGACAAGGGAAATAAATTAATTTTAGTAACTTCTTAGAGAAGTAGAATGAATAAGTCACAAATTATAATTGGCTGTATAATAATGGAAATATATTAATTTTAGTAACTTCTTTGAGAAGTAGGAAAAAATGAGTGACAAATTATAATTGGGTATAAGAACATGAGCCATTTGGTTAAGTCAACAAATTAAAGGTTTTTTCCCTTTTTCTTACTACTATTTTTTAAAACCAAAAAAAAAAGTTGAGAGTCAAACATTTAACTTTTTAAAAATAAGTGATACCATATCTATGTATCAAAATAATTAATATTTAAAGTTTCTTACGTTGTTTAATAAAACAAAAGAATATTATTTAATTTATTTTTCTTATAAATAAACATCAAATATAATCAATTTAACAAATAAAAAATTATTTGGCATAATATAAATATTATATAACTTTAAATTTGTGCATAGAAACGCGAAAATATCAATTAATTTGAAACAATTTTTTGTCAAAAACATCAATTAATTGATACATATATTAGTAAATTTTTTTCTATTAGTTAATCATGAAGATTCAAAAGGAATGTTCAAAACCGGAAAAGGAAAGGAAACGAAAAGGAAGAGTAGCAGCTTTATGTGGAAGCAAAAAAAAAAAAGAAAAAAAAAAGATATGAAGAAAATGAAACAATCTTGAAAATGGAAAAATGCTTATGAAAAGAAGAGATATGACTTGATGAGGAGGTTTAGGTTTAGACCTTTATATAAATAGGAGGTTAAGTAGAATAGAGGTTCTCTAGTTCTCTTGATCTGACTATTGTGGGATTTTTGAGATTGTATTTTTCGTGTCAGTAAGATCGAACACAAAGAGTAACAGGGTTTAAAAGTTAAGAAAAACAAAATTCAATGAATAAGAACAAGCGGTATTTGTGTTGATTTTAATAAAGAAAGTGTTTTGAAAAACATGTTTATTATTTAGTCTGGTTACTTTTTCAAATCAGCAAAATGTGCATATATTTTAACTAAAGTTATTAATCATCATTGTTTTATGTTACATATATTATGCTAAGAGATTTATGGTTAGGTGATACTTTTGGGGTTCAGAAGATTCTAAGTTCAAATATTATAGTAAGAAAAAAAAAACTAACCCAAATTCTATAATCATATATAGATAACAACATCAATTCAAAATGTAAATTTGTAGATTTATCTATGTAATTTAGTGAATTCTCGATCTGAGGGATAATATAGAAGTTTTCGTTAATGTGGTATCAAAAGTTTTAATCTTTCAAATTTAATTTATTTAACATGATATGTAGATAAAAACGGATAGAAAAACCATTTTTTTAGAAGCAGTTTTAACATTGTTAAATATTTTAAAGTAAATTTGGAGAGAAACAATAAAAATATAATATCAAAATTTTTCATAATTTATATGAAATTTTACGCTTTATACTACTTGCAAATGTTCCATAAATTTGTATATAATTGAGTGTGTTTTGGATTACCATGATAATAAGAAAATTAGAAGGAATACCTATTTTTTATGTTATATGGTGTGGTGTACAATTTTTAAGTCTAAAAAGGAGAAAAAGATTTGGATCTAAATTAGCCAACAGCAACAGAATTAAAATTAAAAATGTCTCTGAGGGTGATTTTTAGGGCGATTGATAACTGTCGCCGGCAGTTACTTTTTCAGAGTGGTTGTCGTCGAAAACGATGGTTTCTTCGGCGGTTATCAATGGCGATTTCTTTAACTGTTCCGCAGTTATATCTTTCCTTGCTTATAATTTTCCGCCGCTTCGATTTACAATCTCTTTTCTCGATTCTCTCCTCTCTTTATCTATGGCTGACAAAGTTCGAAATAAGATGCAAGAAATTAACTTGGGTGTTGATGATCATGGTCATCAAATTTTACTTGATCTTTGTGTGGAAGCGGTGAATGAAACTCGGTACAGTTTGATCGCCAAACCGGTGAATCCGCGAAAGCAAAACATTCGCGCTCTTCTGTCCACTTTGTCGCGGCTTTGGGACGTCGGTGAGGAAGTAAGGGCCCGCATCACTGCTCCTCACAAAGTTCAATTCACCTTCCCAACCGATGAATCGATGCGTTTGGTGCTCCGACGAAGCCCATGGTCTTTCAATGAATGGATGGTGGCTATTCAACGATGGACTCCTGAGATTGATGAGGATGATCTTAATTTCATCCCATTTTGGGTTCAAATTAGGGACATCCCTATTCACTTTTTCTCTTCCTCCATGGTGGTGCATATCGGACGTACATTGGGTACGTTCATCGAGACAGATTTTACTGGTGATCATACTGCCCATGTTGAGTATATTCGTGTTAGGGTGCTTCGAGATATCAACTCGCCTCTCCGATTCCAGAGATTTTACCAATTTGGTGAAGCATCGATGCTGTTGAAATTCCGGTTCGAAAGACTTCGTGGCTTCTGCTCATCTTGTGGATTGATGACACATGATGTAGCCGATTGTCCAATTGCTGATGATGGGCCTCCAGTTGACCCCCAATATGATGATGATGATGAATTGGACCCGGATGAAGATCATGCTGATGGACCTCTGGAACCTTTCATTGGGCCTTTGCCTCACTCTCCATCGAATGCGGCTGCCACTTCCTCTGAGACTGGTAATAAAAAGCGTAAGGCTACCGACACACCTTATGAACATGTTCTGGTTTGTTGTGATATCAAACAAGTTACTGTTTTGGAGGATTCAAGTGAAAACTTGGTTAAAAGAATGTGTACTAAAGCGGATTCGTTTGAAGTTCGCAATTGGTTTGTCTTTGGTGATGGTGCAAGTACTTCCTCCGGTGCTGCTCCAGGAGATGATGGAGGACACAATGTTGATGGTACGGTGGGCCATAAGCCACCGAAGGAGCCATGAATATAGCCTTTTGGAACTGACGGGGTTTGAAGGAGTTCCCGGTTGTTCGACGTCTAAAAGAGTTTACCGCCAAGTATGCTCTAGACATGCTCCTTCTAATTGAGACAAAAAATTGTGATGATAGAGTTCGTGATGTAGCGTCTCAATTAGGCTATGATTTTGTTCGTTGTGTATCTCCTAATGGTTTAAGTGGTGGTCTAGCCCTCTTATGGAAAAAGACAATTAATGTGTCTTTTCTATATATGGATGCTAGAATCATCGATGTATAAGTTATTAATAATATTGGTCTTTCGTTCTATTTATCTTGTATTTATGGACATCCAATTAGAAGTCAAAGACATGTATTATGGGAACGTTTGGAACGGATCGCGGTGACTCGGCATGAACCTTGGCTTTTGATGGGGGACTTCAATGAAATATTGGGGAACTTTGAGAAGAAGGGTGGTCGATTACGGGAGCCATGGACATTTCAAAATTTCCGCAACATGATACATACTTGCCACTTACAAGATCTTCCTTCAATGGGTAACAAATTTTCTTGGTCCAGGAAACGTAACAAGGTTACCGTTCAATGTTATTTGGATCGCGTGATGGCTAATGACCAGTGGCTTGCTTTGTTTCCGGCTTCACACGCCGAATTCCTACCCAAAACAGGGTCCGATCATCGTCCAGTCATTATTTCTATTCGGAAAGAGGTTGAGATGTTTAAGCGCCAATTCTGGTTCGATAAGCATTGTATACAATCTCCAGAATTTGTGGGTGTTATTCAAAAGTCATGGGATGAGAATTGTTTTAAGATGTCCTTGTCCGATAAACTTAATCTCTGTCACCGAGATATTTCTCTCTGGAAACGCCAGAATTTTCGAAATTCAGCTGTCCGTATCCGAGACTTAACGGCTTTAATAGATGAAGCTTTGCTCTCTGATGCTATGTCTTCTGAGCAGCTGAATTTGTTATACCGCGATCTTCATCAGGCTTATCAGGATGACGAAGTCTATTGGAAGTCTAAGAGCCGTAACCAATGGCTTAGTGCGGGTAATCGGAATACTCGATTTTTCCATGCGGCAACAAAAATGCGAACAGCCCGCAACCGTCTGTTGACATTGCATTCTTCTACTGGTGTCGCCTTATATGGTAGTTCACAAATTGGTGCTGAAGCTATAGTGTACTTTACGAAACTGTTTCAAAGTACTCATTGCAACAATTTTGGTAATGTCTTCGATATGATGCTTCCCTCTGTTACGGCCGAAGATAATGCTCGATTAATCTGCGATGTTACTGAGGATGAAATACGTACGACATTATTCTCAATTGGTGGCGATAAGGCCCCTGGTGCTGATGGTTTCACCGGTTTGTTCTATCAAACTTACTGGTCAATATTGAAAGATGATATTGTCAATGATATTAAGCGGTTTGTCCATCATGAGGTCTTTGATCCTAAGTTTTCACACACACAACTATGTTTAATTCTTAAATGTACTACACCGAAAAGGATGGAAGACTTCTGCCCTATTAGCCTTTGCTCGGTCTTTTATAAGATCATAGCCAAAATTCTTGTTGGCCGTCTACAACCTATACTCACGGGTTTGGTCACTGAAGAACAAGCTGCATTTATCCCGGGTCGTTTCATTACGGATAATATCGTGATGGCTCATGAAATCTTTCACTTATGCGTTCTAATAAACGGTTGGTGGCTACTACGATGGCTATAAAGACTAACATTAGTAAGGCATATGATAGGGTTGAATGGGCATTTCTAGAAGAAGTATTACGTCGCCAAGGTTTCCATTCTCAATGGATCCGATGGATAATGTTATGTGTAAGACAAGTCACTTACTCGGTTCTTATTAATGGCTGTCCTTTTGGCTCAATATCTCTGCATCGTGGTATCCGGCAAGGTGATCCTCTGTCCCCGTATCTTTATATACTTTGCACCAATGTATTGAGTTCGATGTTACATAAGGCTGCCGCTGATAAGTTGATCCAAGGAATTAAAATTAGCCGTGATGGTCCTACGATTACCCATCTATTGTTCGCGGATGGTTTGCTATTCTTTTGCCGATCTAATCGTGCTAATGCTTATCAGTTACACAAGATTTTCACAGAGTATGAACGAGTTTCAGGTCAGAAAATTAATTACTCTAAATCGAGCATTACATTCGTACAATCTGTGCATCAGTTTCAGCGAGATTACATCATGGGTGTGCTACGCATTTCTAGAGTTGGGGGCAGTGACAAATACTTAGGCCTTCCGGAACGTATAAATCGCTGTCAAAAACAGGCTTTTAATTCCGTTATTCAGCGCTTGGACAAGCGTTTACAAAGTTGGGAACATAAATATCTATGCCCTGCCGGACGTGAAGTGTTAATAAAATATGTGGTTTCGGCTATGCCTGTCTATCATATGAATTGCTATCGATTGCCGATGCAGTTGTGTTCGCAACTTAATTCAATGATGAGTCATTTCTTTTGGGGTGGAACACGGCATCGCCGTAAACTAAGTTGGCTAGCTTGGAAAAAATTAATTCAACCTAAAGCTTCGGGTGGTCTCGAATTTCGTGATTGTCATCTCTTCAATCAAGCATTGTTGGCTAATCATTTTTGGAAGATTTACCATCGGCCACAAAGTCTTGTATACCGTGTTTTACAGGGTAGATACTTTCCATATACCGATGCTCTTGCTATTCATTCTACCCCGGCTGCATCGTAAATATGGACTTCCCTATTTTTTTGGTCGTGATCTCCTTCGTAAAGGTCTCCGGCACCAAGTGGGCACCGGAAATTCAATATGTATAGGCAAGGACCCTTGGTTACCTTCTATCCCAGCTCGGTCAGCCTCTGTTGTACCATGCGTAAATCCATATACTCGAGTCTCGATGTTATTGGATCCTATTACTCGTAAGTGGGATACACATAGACTTCAACAACTTGTCCAGCCGGAGGATATCCCTTTAATCCGACAGTTATTTGTCTCTCCCATCATTCAGAGTGATGCTATTGTCTGGAACCTCACACCATCTGGTTGCTATTCAGTTCGGAGTGATTATAAGTTAGCTCTTAGTGCATCTAACCCACAAGTTCGTCCTCCTCTATCACATTATCCGGAGTTTGTGACTCAATTATGGCACCTTCAGCTACCTCATAAGCTCATCCATTTCCTTTGGGTAATAGCTTCTGGGGCTGTAGCTTCTAAGGTAAATTTACAACGGCTTCATATACCGGTGGATTTACTATGTCTTCGTTGCTGTCTACATTCTGAGTCTACACTACATCTGCTTTTTACTTGTCCTTATGCTAACGTTGTTTGGCGAATGAGTCGTGGTTGTTTAGCTCCACCTCCTTTGATACTGAGTATTTTTGGTCTACTTAGTTGGTTAATGTCTTCTCTGCAATCCTTACCATTACTTGATTACTCGAGCCATTACTATTTCTTTTTCTTATGGCGCTTATGGAAATCACGGAATGCTATGCTTTTTAATCGGGAAAATCAACAGTATTCGTTGCTAGCCGATTTAGCAGATAAAGACACACTGGAATGGATACATTTTTTGTCTACTCAGGAGGGTATAGCTGCTGTTTCTACTTCTTCTTTACCTTCTACTAATGTTGGTCATTGGGAACGACATCGAGGACCCTCTGTACTTTGTAACTATGATGTTTCTGTCTCTGAAGACTCACCACATATGGGATGTGGGTTTATTGTCCGTAATGCTGATGGGTTGTTGTTAAATGGCGGGATGTTGACAGACATTAAGCATTCCTCTATACTTGAATGTGAAGGTTTTGGATTGTTGCATGTTCTGCAAATCTTATGGGGATTGGGCTATGTTAACATTACTTTGGCAGGTGAAATAAGCTTCTAACGGAAGTGATGACAGGGTCTAAAGTTAGCCACAAGCTCTAGCACTATAAATCTTCAATCGATGGCTGGTGTGCGCTTTTTAAGTCTTGTACGTTTCGTTTTCAACGGCGTACCGGAAACTGTTGTGCCGATCTTTTAGCTAAGTTTGCATTGCAAAATTCTGTTTTGTGCTCTGTTTTTACAGAGTGTCATGTATTCTTGTATCCAACTTACTACCAAGACATTGTAAACAGTTCATCTTACTAAAGTATTTTTGACGTAAAAAATTAGTCCAACAGCAATAATTTATATATATATATATATATATATATTTCGTCGGAAATGTGTAAAATATAATTATATACGAGAATAAGAGTAGTTGATATTTGCCTCTGAAAAATGAAGTTTTTCTAAATGAAAGTGACAAAATCAACTTTAGAATTGTGAACAGAAACGTGGCAAGGCTCTTACGGTTCACTATAAAATTTTGTTGAAACTTTTTATTTATTCATTGTTTTAATTATTGGAACTTCGAAACGAAGTTGCACCTTTTTTTTAATTTCAATTGATCTTTTAAAATTGTAGCTGCCACGGTCCACCGTCCATGGATGACAAAGTAATTACATTTTTCTACAGCTTTTAAAATATACACATTTACTAGAAAAAATTATAACAAATAACATAAATTTTGGAATTTTAGATGAAATACCATAATGACATTTGTTTAGACGTTATAACACATTTCACATCAGAGCAATTGACTTTGCTATCCCTCCACTAATAAAGTGGTTGTTTTATATATATATATAAAAAAAATTTAAATCTTTGAATTGACAAAACCAAAGCATACTTTTTAATTCAGTAAACACGAAAGAAATCAAATATAACTTTCCACAATTTTCAAATCGCCGGTTATAGAATCCAGCATAGAGATGTTGTTGTGTAAGGAGCATCGTTCTTCTCCGAAATTGAAAGAGAAACCACCGAATAATTCGCAACCCAAACCGTCGCAGATACTATCGCATATGAAACCACAAAAAGAAACAGAAGATCTGCCGGAGATTCTACTGATACAACCGCCAACGAGTTCAACTCAAACCTATTCTGTAATGGAAGCAGGCGCGGTAGTTACAAAAAGTCAGAATCACCGTAAATCGTCCACGAAACCTCGTCCACCAAATCGCATAGATGCTTTTGTCTATGAACCGAAACGCCGATTGTCCACCAAAGAAGATAGTGTGTATGTCAAAAACTTAATACACTCAGGTTTTAACCCAAATATATTCACTGCAAGTGCACAGCAGACGCAGTAGTATATGAGGGATCAAATCTAAAAAGACCAATAATGTACAACTCTCCGTTTAAAATTGAATTAAGCTAAGAACATATTAAAGTAATGGTTGTGATTAGAAAAAATAGCAACAACGATAAAGTAAAAACGGTTGTAAGCAAATAACGAAAACGCTAGGCAATAGAGAATTCTACAAGTATTCAACTTAAAAGTCAAGGTTAACATGCAGGATTTTCTTTGAAAATAGTTCTCAACTCAAAAGAAAACAATGAACTAATCTTCTCCCGGAGTATTAGATCCCTATGTTTAAATCACTGAAGAAAAACTTCCGCCGAATTTAGATAATTTAAACATGCATTTCAATTCATATTCGATATGTTCATAAGCCCATAAGACAATACTACTGCAAGCAAATGCACTTATTCATCTAGACTAGATCAGACTTCTAAACCAATCCCTTTGTTTTTATAATTCTATTATCAATAAACTAATTAGCTACTCTAATTCATGCAATAAGAACAAATCTAGTCTGAGAACCTAACAATTTCAATTCATTCTATCAAACCCTAACAATTAACCTGGTTTACCTCAGAAACCTTAAAACCTAACAATTAGACTACTCGGACATAATGCGTCTTTTTTCCTGATTTCATTCTTGTTTGTGTAAAGGGATCGATCGATCTATGATTCAAAAGGGATCGATCGATTAGATTTTCTGTAGGTCCTCCTAGGCATTGGATCGATCGATCCATGATAAGATTGATGGATCTCCTCACATAAGCAGGTCTGGATCGATCATTCTTCAGCCTGGATCGATCCTTCGTCTTCATTTAGTCCATTTGCACCTGAATTCTTATGAAAACCATCTTTTTCGCTCAAGAACGTCTCAAACACCTAAATCCTGAAAACATGCTAAAATACAAGGAAAACACTCGGATAATACCAAGTAGCAGGTATAAACACCCATTATAAAGCATTAAAACCAAGTAATGTCAACTCCCTTAGACTTAGATATTTGCTTGTCCTCAAGTACAGAAAAACCAAATCTAGAAAAGAGGTTTGAAAACCGGACCACATAGGAATTCTCAGAATCTCAGCAACCCAAGTTCAAACATCAAAAACCAAAAGACACTAATCCTAGACAACCACTGTAAATAAACTGTTTACCGCCACCTAACTAACAACATGCTTTCTACTCTAAATCCCAATCAATCAAACTATCAAGTCATATCAACCAGCTCATTAGATTCAATTAAGTTCAAACAGGTGAGTTCTTACCTATGGGGTATCGATTAACGCTATAAAGTATCTATCATTCAGGATCTCCATACCAATTTGAGCATCGAGCCACTTCGGACCCCGTCCTTTCCTTCTCCTTTTCTCACTTATTTTATTCATTTTTTATTTCCTTTTTTTACTGCTTCTTTTTATTTTTTGCAGACGGCTTTTTTTTCTAGGATTGACTACAGATTTCCAGATCACGCTTGCAATTCTTTTTATGTACCTTTTTATTGAAGGGAAGTAGAAGGGGACCAGAATCGTACTGGAAAGAACTGTTTGTTTTACAGAGGGCTGAGCAAAAATATCTAGCTCAAAGTATTCCAACACCATAGATAAGAGAATTAAAGGTCAATTTAAGTCATAACAAAGTAGAGCTAGCATCAAATCAACAATAATCCAAAAGACCAAAATTTTCAAAAGCATATCAATCAATCAATCGGGTTCTAATCCTAAATGCAACAGTTAATATAAATCAATAGTCAAGTAGAAAATGATACAAAACTCACACCAGGTTAGTAGTCATCATGGATTCTGGTCATTGTTCCTTCGACTCGACTCGACTAGACTCATCTAAACGAAAATGAATTTTTTAAAAAAATCTCATCAAAATAGACAAAACATCAAAATATCGTTAGTAGCATCATATACCCTCCTCCAGACTTATTTCACACTGTCTCGGTGTGAACATAAATCTAGAAGAAGGATTAATGACCTGAATAGAACATAATTTGAAAAACATAAAAATGAAATAAAAGAAGTATATAAGGCCAAAGTGAAAAAAAGATACGGATAATGTGAAATCCAAACAGTCCGAGGTATGTCCCGAACTGCCTCCTCCTCTTTCTCTCCTAGAAAAAGGCTCATCATCATCATCATCATCATCATCGCTGCGATCCCGGGGTGCTCTAAAACAGGCTGAGCGACGTATATTGGCTATCGTGCTCCACATCCTATGAACCATGTTGTGCGTCCTCTCTGTAGCATCTGTAGTCCATCTGATCATCTCAGAATCAGTGAAGTCGGGACATCGAGGTGGCAGGTCGAGCTCACTGAAGTCCTCGGGTAGGATAGACAAATCGTCCTTAGGATTAGGGTCTCTTTGGCGTCTCTGCCTTTGAGTGGGTCTCTGACGTCGTGCCTGACCTTTAGGAAGCCGCAAAGCATCAGGTACAGGTGCAGGTGCACCGTGTAGGTGTTCATGTCTCGGGAGAAAGCGAATGTTGACCAGAGAATTGAGCTTGGTGATCTCCTACTTGAGCAAGTAGACCTTGCACACATATCCTCCTTTGTTATGAAACTTGTAGATAGTTGGTTTCCCGAACCACTTTGTAAGAAAGAGATAAGGCCAATCAACCTGACTTGTTTCCTTTGCCTGAGGAAACAGCTCTAGTGGAATCCCAACATGCTGCAAAACCGGGGTAGCTAAATTACCCATCACCTCAACCCGAGTCGGGTGTCTCAATGCATCCATATTTCGAATAGCTAAGATCTTGGCAAACACCCATCCCAAATTAGCATCATGATGAGTTATGTCATGGTCAATCTCATAGCACACCATCGTGAAATGGCATAATGCATACTGGAGAAGCTGAAGCTCCTCAGAACTGACCGCTGCCGACTCTGATTTACCGGAGAATGTGGATCCTAGAATATTTAATGCTATGCGGATCGTAGGGTTGCGAATGCCAGTGAGCTTCACGGTCCTAGACTTATATCCCCTATGCGCTATCATGTCCCACAAATCGCTATAGGAGTAGAAGTTCGGAAACACTGGAAGATGCCTCTCCGATCGGAACCGAAAATGGGTCCGAACTCAACCATCGATATCCTATAAAGACGACCAAGGCAAAATAATTGTACCTTAGTCTCGGCAATAAAAGGTTTCCGCGGATCTGATCCAGGGTTGTAGATACGGAAAGAGGCGAAGAACTGTCTCGCTAGATCGGGATACAGAGGGTAAGGCTGGAAGGAAAATTTCTCGAGACCCATCCGAGAGAAGATACCACTAACATCCTCATCCACTCCTATTGCGATCAAAGCTGCATGATATGCAAAATGAGTGGGATCCATCTGACTCTTCAGGAGAGCGTTGTCGAACATAGAATCAAATTGATCACACTTGTCCATAATATCCTCTACTTCCAACCCTTGTTGCTCTTGAGTTGGGAGACTACCAAATTAAGTCGAAAATTGTTGAATTGCGTCTTTGGTTTCCGAGGCCAAGGCTTCTGTTTGTACTTAGGATCGATAACCAGTTCTTATTTTTTGACCTCCTCGTCATTCGTGCTGCTACTAGCTACCCCTTTCCTTTTCTCTTTTGCGGTGGCTCACTTCTTGGTCTGAGGTGGAGCGGTTGAGGCTGGGGGAGTTGTTTGTGGTTGATGTTGTTTCACGGTTCTCGAGCGTATTTCTCGGTCTGTGGAAAGCTGAACGGGATCCCAAGACTCCATTCTGAAAAGGAACATAACTCAAGATTCGAGTTAGTGACATAATCAACTCATAGCATATGAGGAAATGGTTATGAAAATGACCGAGCAATATCAACTTTAGAGTCAACAAGAATCACTTACAAAAGAAACCATTTGAGACACATTGATCGAGCAATACTAACTTAAACCATTAGCAAGAATCACATGCGTAATCTATGTAAGTCAAGATACCATTTCATTCAATCAATCCAAATCCCCAAATTATGAAGCAATAAGCAATCATTAAGCAATACTAATTTCAATTAGCAAGAATCAAGATACTTCAAAGAACCAATGACACAAGCAAATTCCAAAACTCTAAAAGAAATTCTAATGAAAATTTCAAAGAATCATGAATGATAATAAGCAATGATTTGAGCAATACCAATATCAAAATAGCAAGAATCATTCAAAGAATCCAAATTTAAGCGACATAAACATAAAAGTTGCAATTAAAATTCATGACATTCCAAACTGATGTCTCTGAATTTTAGTAGTTTTTAGAAGTCATTTACTCTTATTTTAGGATCATTTAGATGTGAATATGTTGCATTTTTAGGATTTTTTCTAGTAAATTTGCATTTTCAGGAAATTCTGCATTAGCACTTGCATACATATGCATTTTGGAGATTTTTCAGGAATTTCAGGAGTTTTCGGAACATTAAGGAAAACTTGGATAAGTTAAGGAAAATGCACCTCGAGCCAACCTCTTTCCAACTTACATCGAGCTGCGGATAACTCCACGTCGAGCCACACCTTCGTTTTCGGTCGAGCCATACTTTCCCACATCATCGAGCCAAGAACTACTTTTCCATCGAGCCAACAACAACTTTTACATCGAGCCGATATCTTCCTTGTCGAGCCAACAACTCATTTTCCTCGAGCCGGAAACTCCCTCACATCGAGCCAACTTCACCTCACATCGAGTCGTTCCATCTTTACATCATCGAGCCAATGCACCTTTACCTCGAGCCAAGAAAAGATGACATCGAGCCATGCTTTCCACCTCGAGCCGAGAATAATTTACATCGAGCCATTCCTCCACATCGAGCCAAGGCGACTTTTACCTCAAGCCAACTTCTTCCCTTCTCGTCGAGCCGACACAACCTCACGTCTAGCCGCAACAAGACATTCTCATCGAGCCGCACAACTTCTTCTCGTAGAACCATATTTTCAACACGTCAAACCACACTTCTACATGTCAAGATAATACGTCGAGCCAGCATCATGACGATCACTTGAGAATTTCTACCTCGGACAAGAATTTCACCAACTCTATCAGAGAAAGTCCAGAACATTCCTGCACAAAACATATTTAAAGATCAAGGCCAATCATTACATTTTGTCCTTTAGCGTTTTTTAGGGTTTTTCTGAAGCACTATATAAACCCCAAAACTTGTCTCATTTTAGGTTTAAGCTTTATTTTTTCCAAATTAGGTTATTGTCTTAGAATAGTTTTCTCTCTTTTGTTCTTGGTGTTCTTGTTGAAGTTCTTAATGAAAAATTTCTGATTTCTTATTAAAGCGTTGTTTAGTCTTGATTTCTTGATTTTCATGTTTAGTTTATAGCTGTTATCCTTTATATGCATGTTGATCTCCTGATTTCCTTCTTAAATCTCGTTTTTCCTTGATTAGAATTTATGGGTTTTTGCTTATATTCTTCAATTTCCTCTGTTTTTCTGGGTTTCAGGTTCTGTTCCTTCATTTTCCTCTGTTTTATTCTGGGTAGAAGTTCTTAAAGTTCATCATCTTCATTCTCTGCATTTTAGGGTTTTAGCTTTGTNCTTTGACTTTTGATCATAATGTCTTCCCTAGCATTTTTGTTTTCCTGTTTTCCTGTTTTCATTCCCACCATGTGTAGTGAGTAGTTCCCTTAGGATCCTGAGGAAGGGGTAGTCTGGTGTTGAATTCCTGTTTTCCCCTAGATGCCTAAGCTGTTTGTTAATTTTTCCCTTCTGTTTCATTGTGCTTAATGCT
>OVBE01005338.1:4862-21925 GCA_900406425.1 Iberis pinnata | reverse complement strand
TACTACAACGATAATGATAGTGTAATAGGAATTGATACGTTTTGAAACCGTAAAAACCTTACTATCATATTCCTAATAGCAATGATACTACTTTTCACAGAACTTAAACCATCTCTGGCTATTAGGTTTAGGTTGTGAGCACAACAACGCATATGCAATTTTCCCCATCCCTAACTAAGGCATAAAGACTTTTCAATCTCAATTTGTTTGAGAACAATTCCAAAGATTTGTCATTCTTTTTAGCATTGTCAACTGTATATGTGAAAACTCTCTCAATTCCCCACTCATCTAAACATTGGATTAAATTCTCTGCAATTGTCTATCCTTTATGATCTAAGACATGCTTAAAGCTAATTATCCTATTTTGCATCACCCAATTTGTATTAATCCAGTGAGTTGTTACTACCATGTAACTACAAGATGTTATTGGAGCTATCCAAATATAGGTTGTCAAACTAACTCTCTTATTAGCACACTCAAATATGCTCTTCAGCTTCTATTTCTCTTCCATAAACATTTCAAATAGATATGTTGTTGCTGTCTTCCTACATTGAACAGTGTAAAGAGGAAGTAGTTTGTGGCAAAATCTCTTAAACCTTTTTGATTCTACGAATGAGAAAGGCAACTCATTCAAGACAATCATTTCATTCACATATCTCCTAAAGAGATGCTTGTCATACGTCACTGTGGTCACTGCACCAGTAGTATCACTTGCTACAACCTTCTGTGAGCCAGACTCCAAAAATGCCTTGTATAGCTTGCATATTTGGATATGATTCCTCATACTACTTGTTCCTAACTTCTTGCTGTCACAACCAAGCTCAGCACCACAATACTTGCAGGTACATACTGCATTATTGTCTTCCTTTTGTATGAAGTGTTGCCAAACCTTAGCCCTATGTCCAATCTCCTTCTTAGCTTTTGGTGGCATTTCAGAAGTGGAGTGGTTTGTAGCTGCCTTTTTAGTCGTGACTGAAGGCTCTTTGTTTACCTCCTCCTCTATGTTGTCATCATTGTTGACATTGTTGTCTAAATGAGCAGACATTTTAACTGCTAATGAACCCATTATTA
The DNA here is from genome assembly GCA_900406425.1 of Iberis pinnata. Lineage (NCBI taxonomy): Eukaryota > Viridiplantae > Streptophyta > Magnoliopsida > Brassicales > Brassicaceae > Iberis > Iberis pinnata. Next base: position 20,854 of record OVBE01005338.1, on the reverse strand, counting down.
AACCTCCATCTTTATTGTTATTTTCTTTTTCTTACTTATAGTATATTAAGTTATTAAGAAAAATGGTATAGGAATATCACCTTGAATGTGATCACATCACAGTTCACACAATTCACATCAGTTTTCAAACTTACATCTCTAACAGTTTTTATTTTTTACACTAACAGTTTCTAAAATAGCAATCACACAATGCCCAAATTAGTTCCATGAATGTACAATTGCATCTACTACAATCACAATTCACATCAACCTAACTACAATCAATCATTCACAATTGAATCCATCACAATTGAATCAATCACAATCACAAATTCACAAACTCCTAATTTTTCTAAACATAAACCACCACTAAATCTAATACATTCACAAATAACAACAGCCTACCTACCTAACAGTTCTAAAAGATCAAAATCAAATTTAAGAACTTACCTGATTTTTGTCTGGATCCGATTTAGGAATTTTTGGTTTTGTCAGCTGATGCCCATATTACCTTCCTACAATCACATATACAACAAAATAGTTTTGATTAGACACGAATTAAACGATAATCATAACCTAATTCATCAACTGGTTCAAGAATATCGAAACTCTAATGTCCATAAACTAAAATTATAACATATTAAATCGATTGAAGGGGTGAAGAAATGACCTGGAGAAAGCCGAAAGGGTGAAGAGTCGCATAATCTACGTCAGAGTCTCGCCTAAGAATTGATCCACAATCTCCTCAGAATCGTCAAATCGCCTCTCTCACAGCCGCACAATTTTTTTTAGGGTTAGGTTAAAATGAAATGCGATAAAAGAAGGTTTCTTATATACTTCAGTTCAAACTCGGTTAACCGATAACCAAATCAAAATCACCGATAACCGATTGTAAATTAAAAAAAAATTGATTCTAATTAACAGTTATTCCGAAATCATTCCGGAAACACGGTTTGAGTCGGTTCAAAAATTTCGGTTCGGACAAAAATCGAAGGCCTACTTGTTTGAATCGAAGATGCATGAAAATTGATAAAGTAGGATATCTTGAAAACTGGGTAAAGACTCGGCCACGAAATTAGGCCCAACCGAACCTTTAATCGGTCTAAAGATTCGGGCTTGGGTGTTTCATCTATTCTAGGGGAGATATACGTCACTTTGGGTCTAGAACTTTTTAGTTAAGATATGAAACAAAAAACAATTGCATTATAAAAAAAAGTGTTAACTGCTAGCATTCTTGTTTTGTTTCTTTTTGTTAACTAATTGTGGAAGCATAAATTGGTCCGATTAACTTGTTTGGTTTGGGTCAATCACCGTTGGATTTAGGTCCTATTGATGATATGTGACTTTTTTAGGTCTAGATAGAGCAAAAGAATTGAGAAGAGGGAAAATGGGTTAGCGCGGCACACCACGAGCTGAGCGATAACAGATCGTCTTATCCCATATCAAAGAAGATGAACGTTTGACCAAAAACTAACGGTTACAAGTCGCGTTTGAAGAAGATGTTATAGTGAATCAAGGAATTAACTCTAAATGTGCATTTAGATCATGTGGAAAGTCGCGTAAAAAATTCTATAAAATGACCGTTTAGAGAGTCCATAAAAGGGATCTTAAAACCATTGTTGAGAAAAACTTGTAATTAAAAACATTTTCTAATGAAGCAGACACTTCTTTTTCACTCATTTTAATTAAGTTTGGTGTGAGGCAAATTTTGCTTCACACTAATGAAGCTAAGAGTTTTAGAGATTAAAGGTAAGGAGGATAATTTCTTCAATAATCAAATCTTTGGGTAAATATCAATGCCATAGTACATTCTTACGGCTTTATTATGTTATTGGATCGATTACAAAAATGTATTATGATCATGCATGATTCATAAACATCCAAACTTTAAGGGAACAATCAGGTCACTAATGAACAAATGTTGCAAGTTATTGCTTCCATTGATGAGCCAGTGGGTCTCTTTTTAAGTTTGTATTTTAGTTATATTCTTTAAAGCCATCAAGAGTTTTAGGTACTTTTTGCTTTCGGTTGCAGTCGTGGCATTGCTTGAGACAATGATTATGTACCTTCGGTTTGGGATTATCACTCACCGTAAAGGTCAAAACAGACATACTAAAGCCAATGGCGTTGCTATGCACTCACTAGACAAAAAGACAAAAAGTAATATTACCTCATAAGATTGTTTTATTTTTTTGGTTCTGATCTATTGAACATTTTCTCACTCACACACACATGGTTGCAAAAGTAACAATATAAAGGAGAAAAAGATGAAGTTGCATGGTAACTTGTTTCTATACTTTTTAAACTTTTTGTATAAAAATCTTGGAAGGGATTTGATTTTTTACCCTTTTCCAACATATCTATAACACTTAGGGGACTAGGAAATTTTTGTTTATTATTATTATTAGTATTGCTATGTTTCATAACCATTGAAAAGTACTTGCTAAAATGGTGACAAACATAATTCATTTATATGGTTTATAGGCAAAAGAAAAAAAGAAATAGCATTAGTGTTTATGTATAAATTAATATTTCTTCCGTTCCTGATAAGAGAATGTTTTAAAATTTAGTTTTGTTTCTAAAAAAATAATGTTTTAGGTGAAAACATTTTAAAAGAAAAACATAAACTAAAGAAAAAGTTATTTTTTTAATCTACGTAAAAACTCCAAAACGTCCTCTTTTAGGGAGGGAGTATTATTTTTGCTTCAAACATCTTATGCAACACAAACGAATGTTCTATTTCGAGCATAAAATGAAAACAATGTTTTTCTTCTTCTTTTTAGTTGTGTAATGATGCTTGACCTATAAACTCATACGAAAGAAAACGATTCAGGTGGTGAACTGGTGATTGGTTGGGCTGTATTGGAAAATTTGTAAAGTTTTGGGAGTGTGTGGTATTTATGAAACTTTTGGGAGTGTGTGGCATTTTTGAAAATTTAACTTCTTTTGATGGTATTTCAAGGAATTACTCTAGTTTAGTTTTATTATAAGGATTTTATATGTTTCTACAACCGTAAAAAAATGTTATAGTTATTCCTTTTTTTATGTTTTAAAAAAAAACTTGTTGAAAGCTTAAATGTTATAGATCCTACAAAAAAAAAAGTTACAGTAATATTTTCTATAAACTAATTACAGCAATTAATCTTCAAATCGAGTCCAATTAATCATCTTTCAAATCTTCACATTCCTTTAATTTTAGGTTAAAATAGGGAAAAAAACAAAACAATCCTATTGAAAGTCTCATAAAAATTAAACTTTAAAAAAATCTCATAAATAGTTCACAAAAATTTATCGAAAGGATCTTTTAAGTAAGAGAATGGGACGATTTGAGTTGATTGTTTCATTGTCAAATTCTTAAAAAGTCATCACCATATATAATGTAATTCGATCTTTGGTGGGATATTTTTTTAAAAAAATAGTAATAAATCATTAGATTAAGATGATTAAAAAAAGGTGGGAGTCTACGTTTAATTTATAAACCGGAAGAGAAGAGTATGGAGTCTTCATCACATGTCATTGTTTCTTAAAGTAGAAAACATTAGTGAAGGGAACTTGTGTCAAGTTTTTCCTCAATTCTATTATCGGTTTTGGATTTTATTTTATTTTATTTTCTTATAATTGATAGAAAAATGAAAGTTGCATACAGTGCACGTCTTTTTCTTCACCGCAGTGTAATCATGAAATAGCAAGAAGAACGAAAATGGTAAATAATATTAAAATAAAATAAAAAAACGTCGATCAAAACATATAAGAAAAAGTAGGTAGAAAATTATTTGATTTTGTGCTTCAAAATTCGCATTAATTTCCTCTTAAGTAATCGTGCTTAGTTATAAAACTAATTTAATTACAACAGATTCCAAGACAAAAACTCTAATAAAGGCAAAAGAAAGAAATTTCCCAAAAAAAGCATTAATTCACTCTGTCTTTAAATAGATAGAGTAACCTGAAACCCTAGAACTCATTACAACCGTAAATTTCGTTCTTCACAAACTACAAAGCCTAGCTATGAATTGAAGACGACCACAATATAATATACTCTAGTATACATAACAAAAATTATTATATGAAGTTTCTCCGAATTATATTTTTCTTTTAAATATAACTTTGAAGTAGAATATTATAACTAATTTCTTGCAGTCTATTGATACTTGACATTACCTTCATAATTGTAGTTCCACAAATTAAAAAAACATTTCATGAGAACGAAAAGATCCGTTTTTAAAACAATTATACAAACAAAACCTAAATTATATATATTATTAAAAATTAACAATATACTATATATATAAGACTATATAATTAACTACTCTTCCTTCAACATATGAGACGGAACAACATCTTGAAGAAGTCCATTATCTTTGACCAAACTTAGACTTATCTTCTTCTTCACATTCACATGATCATCATCATCATCATTACCATATCCATTTGCATGGTACTGATCACTAACTCCTCCATAACAAGACAATAGCTCCTGTTGTTGTTGTTGGTAATGAACAAGTTGTTCGAATCGAGGAGAGATTAATGGATTAAAACCAAAGTTATTATTATTACAGAGATTTGAAGGAACTCCTCCTGTTGATCCAAAGTAGCTTCCATTGGTAAATGGACGAGATGTGAGTGGACTAATGTGTGTGTGTTGACCTTCGTATGTTGTAACCACAGTGCTTGGATCTTTAAATGATCTCTCTACTCTCTTCTTCACGTTACATGAAGCTGTTGTACAACGATAGTAACTCCTGTATACATACGAAATACTTGTTATTAACATTAGGCTCATATAAAATTAATTAAGTTTAGAGTTAACATTTTAGTGTTTTTAATTATCAAAATCTTTTAAGGGAAAGTTTCTTTTCATTTAGGCTTCATGTTTGTGTTGTACAACTTTTGATTAACCTTGATCTATACTTTCATTTTACAATAAATTAACTTTAATTTCCATTAGTAAGTAAACACTAACATTAACATATTTTTTTGAACAAAACCATACACTAGACGTCCCAAAAATAACATAATGCATAATTTTTTTCTACTCGTAACGAAACTCAGATTATAATGCATACATCTACTAATAATAAAAGTTGCTGATCTCAAAAATTTAATGAAAACTTCTACATTTTAGGTGATCTAGGGTTTAATCAATATAACATCTTAATAATGACATGCATTTTTGATCTTATGACTTAGTAATTTGAGTTTCTTTTTTTCTTAATTCTAATTGTTTATGGAGACAATAGAAAGAAGAAGAAAAATGGAAAAAGGAAGAATAAGAAACCTAGGAAAAGGACTGTTTTTGACAGCTTTTTGACCATATTTTCTCCATCGATAACCATCTTCAAGATGATCAACTTCACTTTTTGTCATAAACGCAACTCTTGCTTCTCTCTGTCTCTTTTGATTAGTCTTCTTTGGTTTCAACCTGTTCATACACAAACCACAAAACAAAACATTAAAAAATAAAAACACTTACTTTACTATTTTTTTTTAAAAAAGAAAAACATTAAAGAAAAATATAATTTTATACTTTCAAAAAGAGAGAAACGAAATGTGAAAAAATTAAGAATGAATCTCTCACTGTTTATTAGTAACATTCTTCTTCTTCTGTTCTTGTTCATGTTCTTCTTCTTCTTCTCTTTTGGGTTTCTCTTCATTTACAGCTTCGCTTGACGCCGACGAAATCGACGACGAGTTAGGTGTCGCCGGTGGATTTATCAGTAAAGGATCTGAACATAAAGATTCAACCTTTGACGGTGGAGCTTGAAAAATAGTTGAAACAGAAGTTTGCGTTTGCGTTTGCGGTTGCGGTTGGGGAGTTTCAATAAGATAATTAGTAGAACCTAATAACTCCATAAACCCTAACGAATTCTTCTCCATCGCCATTAAATCTCCAAAATCCCAAACGCTTCGCAACGATGAGAAATCATTAAACTCCATTGTTTGTTGCTCTTCTTCTTCTTCTCTCTCCTAAAAAAATCAATCAACTACTGAAAAAACAGAGTAATCGCATCAAAACAGAGATCAATACGAAGATAATGAAAAATGGGTACTTCGATTAAGAGAAAAATAGAGATTTTTTTAGGGTTAAGAGAGATGAGAGAGTGAAAATGTTAAGCAAAGAGAAGAAAGAGAAAGAGAAAGAGAGAGAACTATAATGAAAGGATTTGATAGTTGTCACTGTGTTAAATGGAGGATGGATATTTTTGGGGGTGACCGGTTATAGCAGGTTGTTAAACAGTACGGATAGTAACAGTAACCGGTCACCGACCAAGTTTTGTCATTGGTCAACGCGTAAGTCAAAGAATACATTGAACGCTTTCATACGTCCGGTTTTGATGACTGGTTTAACAGTCACCCGGTTTTATTGCGTATGTTTTTTTCTTCTTCTCATTTTTAGGTTTTTTAAATAAATAAAAAAACTAAAAAGATTTAAGAATAAAACAGATTATTTAACAGGTCTAAACATGGTATCTAAAAATAATAAAAATTTCGAATAAGCATATGAGTAATCAAATGAAACAAGGTGGATCAAACAAGAGCTAAAGTGGTTTTTTTTAAGAGTATTGTTATTCTAGTAAAAAAAATTTTCCGACTAGTTAAAAAAAAAGATATAGTAATTTTATATATGGAAAATATTATATCCGGTTAAAAAAAAACATTTCGATTCAATAAAGAGCCGCATTCTCTTTGCTATTGATGATAAAACGCTAGTTGTGACTCTCAATAGCATAAAAGAATGGCCAAAATATGAATATATACTCAATGAGATAGCTAGATTGATGATAAATTACGGCAAGGCACGATGTATTGATGTCCAACAAAAAAAAATGTGCTCAAACTAACGCCATAAGTGTAATTAGAGATGGTCGATTGCAGTCCTATTTAGCTTGTGCAGGTCCAGCGTGGTTAGAGGACAATCTACATATGGAAGCTGAATCTACCAAACCCAACTTTTAATTTTGCTCTGTTTTCTATTTTATTTGTTATCTCAGACCCTCTAGTTCTTTTAGTCGAAAAAAACATTGCGATTCTTTCTAAATATGGTAATCATTGATCTTAATCACATTTTTTTAGGTTAAATGGTAGAAGGCCATGATTTTCAAAATTTTAATTCAGCAACTAATTTTGAAATATTTTGATTTATTTAGTTTTAAATAATATCAGGGACTTTTTTTGTTTTGTTTAGCCTTTAAGAAACAAATGTTATTTCATTGAATTTTGTTACAAATAAATTATCTGTATAAGAATTCAACTCTAAACAATTTAAGTGCCAAGATCTAATCTTTAGAATATATATAGATTACGATGATATTGGCTATTTCGTTTATCTAGTTTGGAATTAGTATTTTAAAAATATCAGCGTTGTATTTACTTGTATTCTTTTTATTTTATAAATTTTCATGGGATGAAAATGGAATATATATTTTTCATAATTTTTGCTTCAGTAATTTAAAAATCATAAATAGGAAAAAAATTAGATTCATTATATGAGTGAACAAATTTGATTTCTGGTCTAGCAACATATTCCTTCTGTTTCGAATTATTTGTCGTTTTAGAGTTTTACACACATATTAAGAAATCTCTATTTTCCAATAAAAATATCATTAAATATTCTAAGGCAACCAATAGAAAAAAATCATGCAATTATTCTATTGGTCAAAAAGTCAAATTCATTTAATTTCTGCATTGAAAACCTGAAACAACACATATTTTGAAACGAAAATTTTTCTTCAAAACGACAACTAATCTGAAACGGAGGGAGTAATAACAAATAACAACGGTTAAATCACGATGAAAATGAAATATTAGAAGAATGAAAAAGCATTGATTAAACAAATAAAGAAACTTTAAAAAGGGCGTGGTGTAACTCGTTAGAATGTATATGGGAATACGAATGTGAACACGTAAAGTTTTTGTCTTTTCTTTTTTCTTTTAAAATTATATATTATATGCCCTTTTAAATAATTTAAAAGATATATATTGTCCATATAGAAGATAGACCTCACCGATGAGATGTGCTTTGTGGGCGCCGGTGGCGAGACCGTTGTCCGTGATTTACTAAAATGACCACGCTTACAATAAAACTATTCCTTCAAATCCTAATTTAATATATTTTTTCATAATTGTTAAAATCAGGAAATCTTTTTTAATTTTATGAATTAAAGATCGACGGTAAAAAATAACACATTTATATTTAGTTTATGATCCATCCAAATATTTGATTTTGGCACCTAAATTTTTTAAAAAGAATTCATAAAACAAAAATCAAAGTCTAGTAATTACTATATTTACAATTAATTTTTATAGAAAATGAAATTTAATATTTAATATGATCTACTATGAATAAATATTTCAAATAAATCAATTTTTTACATTTTATATAGAGATAATTGCAAATATAAACAATTGTACTTGATTACATCAATTGAATAGCATATGTGATTGACTCGACTTTTGATCAGGAAAGAAACACGTATATAAATCTATAAATATCCACTTTTTATAAAGGAAAAACAAACTAACGTGGTGGAAAATAAAATATTATTATCATATATTTAGGAAAAGGCCGAATTTAATGGACCGTGTTCACATCTTCTTTTAGTCTTTTTGAATGTGATTATGCAAAAAAAAAAAAGAAGAAAATAAAATCTTATAAAAGCCTGCAGGGCAGGTAAATATTCTTCTTCTTTTCTTTTTTTTTGTTCGTACAACTACTTGTGATCGAATTACTGCTATATAATTTTTTTCCCTTAAATATAGTCTAAAAAACGTGTAAAACTCTAATATAAAGTTGATGTTAAAAGAAAACTCTAATATGACGTTACAATATGTATGTATATTTTGTCCGAACTCTACAAAACAACATCTACAAAATACGTGATTCATATATATAACATATGTATGCACTGAAAAGTATGAGCAGCAGAGAATATACAAGAGTTTATATACTAGTATAGATTTCCTAAAACATATTATTTCTCCATTAATGTGATTGATATGATTGAGTAATCATCTCCTTAACGCGCCCCCTCAAAATGGAGAGAGGTTGAGAACTCCAATTTTGTCTCTTTATTTTTAAAATTTGTTGCGAGAAAGAGGCTTTGTAAGAGTGTCAGCAAGCTGATCCTTTGTGTTTACGTGAGCAACACGGAGAATGCAGTGTTGTATTTATCCTCGGATGAAGTGATAATCAACAGCAACGTAGCAACGTGCTTCATTCGGGAGTAGAAAACCGGATTTGCATAGAGAACTGTGGCCCCTACATTATCACAATACACTACTGGTGGGTGTGGAAGTGTAATGTGTAACTCAGATAACAAATTGCATATTCATCGTATTTTAGAAGCAAGGTTGGCAACTGTCCGATACTCAGCCTCAGTTGATGAACTAGCGATGCTTTTCTGTTTCTTAGCCATCCAGGAGATTAGATGTTGTCCAAGGTAAATGATATATGCGTTTGTAGAAACATAATCATCAGAGTCACCTGTCCAGTCAGCATCTGAATATGCATGAAGTGTCAACCTGTTGGCGGGTGAGAAGTGTATATCGTACCTTGGTGTTGCAGCGAGATAATGAAGAACTCACTTTGCAGCCTGCCAGTGTGCATCTGTCGGCTTGTGCATAAATTGAGATAATTTATTAACCGAGTAGGCAATGTCCAAGTGAGTAAATGCAAGATATTGTAAGCTGCCAACAAGTTACCTATAAACTGAAGGATATGAGAGTGTATTGCCTGAGTGTATGCTCAATTTGGGAGCTGTAGCCATAGGTGTGGAGACAGGTTTGACCTTGTCATCTTGTACTTGTGAAGCAAATCAGAGATGTACTTGGTTTAAGTTAGATGTAGACCATTAGATGTCTTGTGAGCTTCAAGTCCTAGAAAATATGTAAATCTTCTGGATCTTTTACATAGAACCGATCAGCAAGTAGACCAAGTATGCATTTGATCAATATATCACAGCTTCTTGTTATTAGTATGTCGTCCACATATACTAATAAATATATGTGATGTGAATTGACCTGAAGGACAAATAGTGAAGTATCTGCAGAAGAGTTGTTGAATCCATGCTGAAGGAGAAATGTCTGGAGGGTAGTGTACCACGCGCGCGGAGCCTGTTTAAGACCATATATAGCCTTGCAAAGACGACAGACATGGTGTAGCTTATCAAGATCCGTAAAACCATGTGGTTGTTCCATGAACACCTCTTCCGTCCAAATCACATTGCAGGAATGCGTTATTTACATCTAGTTGACGAATTTGCCAAGATCTTGAGACAACAATATTGAGCACCGGACGTATAGTGGTTGCCTTGATTACATGACTAAACGTTTTTTTGTAATCCCATTTATGGCGTTGTGTGAAACCACGAGCAACGAGTCTCGCCTTTCTCTTGCTAAGTAAGCCAATAGATGAATATTTATACTTATAAATCCACTTGCAACTATGACATTATAGTGTGTGAGTCAGGGAACCAGCTCCAATGTATGGTTTTTGGCAAACTCATCAAGCTCGGTGGACATGGCGGCTCGCCAGTCGGGATCACGGAGAGCCTGAGTTACCGTTGTCAATTCTGGTGGAAGAGAATGATTAAAGGAAGCCAAAAATTTGTATTTGGTTTAGGCTTGTGAATTTGATTTTTTGTCGAGTTGTCATGGGATGGTGGTTAGTAATTGGAATTTGGTGAGATGTGGAAGACGATAGTGGATTAGAGATTGAATGAGTGATGGGTTGAGTTGTTATTAGGCCAAACATGTTTGTAAGAGAAATGAGTTGGGTGTTGGTGTTTGGATTTAAGTCATGGGCCAAGGAGGATTCGATTATTGGGATGGGTAATTGAAGGGTAGGTGTTGACAAATTAACATGAGGAGATGATACATATATCATGTACCTATAGATACAACGATGATTCAGTTGAATTTTCTAGTGAAATTAACGGTGAGGAATCTAACGGTCGGAACCCATATTGCAATGGAGGCGAAATAACCAGTTGGATGAGTGACTGAGAAGCAGAAATAACAGTATATGGTGAAGATTGAGATGTTACAGGAGGTGATACTGATTTTGACGGAGATTTAGAGACGTCACAAAACGGGAACACACTTTCATCGAAGATGACATGCCTCAAGGTATAGATTCTTCCAATCTGTTGATGAAGACACAAATACGCACTCTGCATAAGAGAGTAGCCAAGGAAAACGCACAAAGCAGACCGATCTTCAAGCTTGTGTTTGGTGTATGGTCAGAGCCAGGGGAAGAAAAAGCAACCATATATGCGTAATTTGAGATAGTTCGGACCAACATTGAAAAGTTTTTGATATAGGGACTGCATTTGAAGAATCGGATTCAGGAGCCTGTTCATTAAATAAACAGCTGTGCTAAATGCGTGAGGCCATGATTTTTTCACATGCCTGCGTGACTGAGAAGGGTGAGACCATTCTCAACAATATGACGGTGTTTGCGTTCGGAGACGCCATTATGCTCTAGAGTGTATGGAGGAGATGTCAAATAACTGATTCCAGCTTCAGAGAGGAACTGTTTAAGAGCAAGAAAATCTCCACCATTGTCAGAGTATAGAGTGCCCAATTTCAGTCCAAACCGATTTTTAACCAACAACTTGAAAGGTATGAATGTCAACTTGACTTGTGATTTGGTTTGTAAGGGATAGAACCAAGTATATCGGGTGTAGTGGTCAATTAGGATAAGATAATATTTGTAGTTTTGAGTGGATAAGATTTGTGAAGTCCAAAGATCAGTAAAAAATATTCAAGAGGCCTGGTGGAAATGATTGTGGATTGAGAAAAAGGAAGCTTATGGCTTTTATTGACTGAGCAATCAACACAAAGATTGTTTTCAACATTTGAATGCAGAAAAGAAAGCGAAAAAGAAGTGATAAGATTTTGAAGAATAGCAACAGATGGATGGCCAAGCCGGTTGTGACACTCAATTTTTTTATTTTCTTTGAAGATGTAGCGGAGAAAGATGAGATGTTTGTGGAAGTATGCCACTCATACAACTCGTTACTGGTGCGACCTTGAAGAAATCGGGTTCCCGAAGTTAGATCCTTCACCTGGAAAGGTTTCAGGAAAAATTCAACAGAAACATTATTAGTGTTGCATAATCGGTAGACAAAAATTAGGTTTTTGTGGATCATGGGGGAGTATATAACATTGTTTAGAGTTAAAGGTAGATTTTGGATGGATAATGAAAGAGAACCAGTATGAGTTATAGGTATACCGGAACGGTCGCCAATGAAAACTGTGTCGTTACCGTGATAAGACTGACGAGATGCTAAGTTGTCAAGATCATTAGTTAGATGGTGGGTAGCACCACTGTCCACGAACCAAGGAGTTTCTGATGTTGGAGACACTGTAGCAATGTTTTCACATGGCTGCCATGGGGAAGATAACATGTCATAACATTGTAGGAAGGAGCCGTGAGAACCTGATTTTGAGCTGAGTAAAGTTGTGTGCATTTTCTTACATTGTGGCCATAGACTCCACACAATTGACACTTCCCTTGATAACTTTTACTGATGCGATTGTCTGTTCTTTGATTTCCATGCTGATTATAGTGTTATCTGTGTGTGAGTTAACAGATGATTGATGTTGAGTGTTTGTGTTCCAGGACTGATTACGAGAGTTGCGATGTAGCTGTTGTCGTGGATGATAAGAAGCAACGTTCGCAATGATAAAAACGGATGTAGGTGTCATGGTAAGAAGCTTCAACTCATGATTGAGTAATTTTTCATGAACCTCAACGATAGATGGAGATGTTTCACGACCTTCTAGCTATTATGAAATAAACTTGAAATCTTCAGGGAGACCTTCGAGGATGTAGTTTATATGATCCTCATGTTCAACATCCTTTCAAAGTAGAGCTAACTGGTTGAATTTCACCTTAAGATCGTCCATGTATTCATCAATGGTGTATGTGCCTTTGGAGCAGTGTTTGAATTGTTGTTTTAGCTGTTTGCTATGGCAATGGCTCGGCTTTTCATAGGTTGCTGAGAGGATTTTCCATATCTCAGCAGAAGTTTGGAAGGCAGAGAAAAGCGGTTGGATGGTGCTTGAGATGGTGCCAAGGAGACCACTGTAAACAAGATTATCTTGACGTTTCCATAGAGCATAAGTTGGATTTGGTCTCGGAGCGTCATTAATAGTGATAGTGGATGTAGGTGGGACGTTAGTTCCGTCGAGAAAGCCAGCGAGGTCATAACCATCAAGAAGCTTATGAACCTGACGGTTCCAAATCATGTAGTTGGTAGAGGTAAGCTTGGTAACTTTAGACATGTTAACGTTAAGAAGAGTAAGAGATGAAACATCAACAATTTTGGCATTTGGTAGAGCCATGGCAGCAATGAGATCGTAAAGATGGAAAAGAAAAAGAAAAAGAAAGATAAAAGAGAAGTTTTGAGCGGCTGAGAATTTAGGTTTTTATTTAACGTTTGCTCTGATACCATGAAAAGTATGAGAAGATTATTATTATTATTAAAGAGAATATACAAGAGTTTATATAACAGTACAGATTTCCCAAAACATATTTTATTTATACATTAATGTGATTAGTATGATTGAGTAATCATCTCCTTAACGTGTACTACAATAATAACTCACTAAGGTTATATTCCAGCCACCAATTTAATTAACAAATTTTCGGAACAAATTTTTTTCGACGAAACACTATTAATTGGAGTTTGGTGGTCAATAATCTGAAATATCATTCGTCAAAAATGGTTAAAATTATGTATGAACTATAGTCGGACCGTCGGTGATCACTTACGGCGGATTAGGCAGCTAGCAGTGGCAATCATCTGCATGAAGGTTCTTTTTTGTGGATTAGAGTTTTGAGAGTATATGCTTAAGTCTGAGCCAAGATGCCAAATTTCAAATTTATTTTTTGAATTTGTTAATGGTTTGGCTTGTTTAGTTGTTTGGATTAAAAGTTATAATTGCATGTATCTTGATTAATAAAAGGATAAAAAATTTATAAAAAGAAATTGTCAAAATTCTATAACGATAATTCTTGCCATTCAAGAAGTTATAAAAAATGTAGTGACTAGTTATAACATATTAGTAGTAAAACTGGCAAAATATAATTTTGACCATTTTTCTGCAAATTATCTAATTTAATTTACTATTATTAAGCGACTAAATTTTTTTAACTAATTTATGAGTGACATTTAGTATGATGAAAGAAAATGTGATTTCTCTTTGATGTCGATTGATTCGCGGTAGGCCAGTGACGGTTGTGAGAATTGAAGACGGTGATGGATCAACTTATCATAAATTGAAGACAACACTGTCATTATTTTCCACGGTAGATATGGCATATTGGCATATATAGGGAATTGTTCAACATATAATTCTTCTAGTTTCTGGCGATTGTTTATGTGCATTATTGCGTTGGAGTAATTATGATTTTTTGAAGATTATAACTACTTCGATGTTGATGCCCACGATGGAGCGCATCATTGTGAAAGATTTTTAATTTTGTTGGAAGTTCTTTCCGCACCCAATGCATGGTGGTTTTGTTCTTTTGGACATTCACTTAAAAAGCTTTCAATGATTCTGCTCCAAAAAGTGGAGATCAAAACCACCATGGACAAGTGAGATCAAATTGTTTCTCCTTCTTCGTTTCTCTTGAAAAATAAAAAGACAACTTGCTATGATACTGTTTCAAGGCAACGATTCGAATAATGTTAAAGAATTACAATCATATACAAAATCATCTGTAACAATATTTATGTTAATTTTCTCAATTAAGGTAATGTGATATGCATTTTGAATTTTCATCTATAAGGTGATAGTCAATTAACAGTGTATAGAAAAACTTATAACATACTTCATCTCTTAGCTTACAAAACTTTACGTTGGAAAGCATGAATAAATTCGCTCTTTCATGAAGTTTGTTTGTCAATTTCTCATATTGTGTCAATTTTTGTATTGAATTATTGTTTCATGATTAATAGACTAATTAATGTGTTAAAAAACTAATTTCTGACTAAATATCTAAGAGTTAATTTATTTCATTGTCAACTATTTTAGCTACAAAATTTTAAATACTTTTTGAGATGAGATATAGGCGAGTTTCTATCTAATATTTTCTATTATTTACAACCCGCATTTTTTAGTCGATAATTTTTTGACAAACTTTTATTTTTTGAGATGTTTGACAAACTTTTAATTAATACACTAGATAATAAAAATTAATTAGAAGTTGATTAAAACATTTCCAACTTATATTTTTTACAAAAAAACAAACATTTCCGACTTATATTGTAATTGGAACTAGCCTAAACATTTACCACACTCTCTTGCAAAAGTTTAGTCCATGGTAAATAAGATTGCATTTTCCAAACTATGCCTACTTTCAAAATTTTATGATATTGATTTAAGAACTTGACAAGATAGATATTATAGAGTCATGATTTTATTTATAAAGTCCATGATAGATAAGATATACATGATTCTTAGATTTTTCTAATTAAGTTAATCAAAGAATTTGTTTGAATTTTCTTTTTATACATACGTAGCACCAATAATTGATGTTACTACTTGTATAGATTACACAAGGAGGAATATAGAAATTTGATTAGAAATGAGTAATATGATTAATGTATTTTAAATTACAAAAAAAAAAAAATGTGGACCCAAAGCAAATCCGATCTAGATCAAAGTAAAGGGACCAGATTTATATAACTCCTGCATGCCTCATGAATTTTATATAACCAGCGGTGATCCCAATGACATATACCAAAAGATAAAGGTACCAAAGTGAACATTTGAATTTTCTCTTTTTGTTTCTTTGACCTTTTTTTCTATATAGAATTTACTTTGTCCAAGAAAATAATATTGCTTTCTCCTTTTGAATTTTCTTACCTATGTTTTGTAAATTAGATTAAATTGCTTTTATGTGCGGAAGATGTTGGGATAATTGATCTAGGTACATTTTTCTAGCAAAAAAATTCTCTAAATATATAATATATAATATATAAACCGGGTTTATAACTCTGGTG
>OVBE01005337.1:0-21927 GCA_900406425.1 Iberis pinnata | reverse complement strand
CAACAATATATTATCAAAAATTTCATATAGGTTTTTATATAATATATATATATATATATATATATATATATATAATGATGAACTTTTTTATAATTAGATTGTGTATATCATAAAACTTAATGAGCTAACTAAATAATTCGTATATACTTTTTCATAGCGAATTAACATATAACTATTTTTTGTGCCAATTAACATATATCTTTAGAAGTGGTTTTCCTGTCTGAGTTTAAATATATTCATCAAAATGAACCACAGTCTTTGAACATACACCATTCCAAAATTTAAATATTGAAAATAAGCCGCTTAGTTGGACTAAGTACAAAATAAAAAAAAGGAATCTTTAAATGATTAATTAGTGAATATTCTCAAGGTCTTAAAAGTTGTGGACCTCTTATTTTGATTATGTGTGGAATCTTGGTAGCGAAGACTTTTTCCTACGCCTTTGGAGTAACTTGGTTGGAATCCTATGAAGTACAAACTTCAAGATTTCTCTCTCTCTTCTTGTAACATTTTTCAACATTTTAATATGAATAATTGGATAGACCAAGGGTTTGATTGGTTGGTGCTGTACTTCTAGTAGATAACACTTTTTTTTACAGCATAAGATAATTGTCAATCATTTTTTAATTTTATTAAATGGATCCTACAGATTTTTACAACCATTTTTAAAAGCTACAACTTTACTTTTTTTTATTTGTTCATGTTAACATTTTTTCATAAAACATATATTTTATTGCTTTAAAAGTTGTAGGATTTTTCTACAGCAAAAAAAGTAAAGCTAAAGCACTAATTCCTATAGCTAACTTTCTACAACANACTAATTCCTATAGCTAACTTTCTACAACAAAAAATATAAATCCACAGTACTTACCAATCCCCACCAATTTTTTTTTTTTTTTTGTTAAAAGGATATATCAAATTTGATATCACCAATGTTTTGATAATCGATTCAAAAATCAACCAGGATGATTTTCTGGAATATCGGGTCTCTAGGTCAACTGTGGGTCAATTGCGACTCAATAATTTAATGAATATTTATATTTATATATATATATAGGTATATATCTTATATAAATAATTTTTTTACAAAAATCAAATAAATCTACTTGTAAATTTTAACAATTTTGATATAAATTCTAAATTAAATAATAAAAAACATGATGAAAAATATTTAACAATAAATATAAACTAGTAATTCAAAATATAGTGTATTATTATTTAAAAAAACTAGTATAATAGTCTAAGACAAACTAACTAATGCCAAAAAGAAATAAAATATCACTTTAGCGAATATTCGTTCATTTTTAACATAATTTTTGTCGTATTTTTTTAGTGTCATAATGCAATATTCATCAATGTCTATAATTTCACAAATTATTGTATAGGTTAGTCAATTATATTTATACAAAAATAGTTTTATCTACATATAAAATATTAATTTTATTAATTAGAGTTGCACAATTTCTTTTATTAGTTAATATATTAATCTGGTTCTTTCGGTTGACCCGAATCGCGGTTTAACCACAATTTTTTACCGAGTTTCACCGATTTTTAAAGAGATAATTTTTAAGACAAATCTGACCCAAATTCTTCACTGGATCACCGATTTTATCAGTTTGACCACGAGTTCAGATCGAATTTCAAAATATTAGATATCAGAGAAACCTCAACAAAAACAATAAAAAAATGTATGAACCCTAAGTTTTTCCTCGGAAATAGCTGAGAATAGAGACAATAAGTTAATTCTTATTCATATTACTTTTGTTTGTCCTTGACTATTAATTTAATAAGTTAAAATATTGGTTTTTTGTCACTATTAATGTTTTATTATACATTCCATGAATTTCTTGAAAATTTTCAAACTCATGACATATTAAATAGGGTATATATGAGATATCGTTTTTGTTGTTGTTAGTAGATGATATTCTACGCTATGGACGGAAATATATTATAATATATAAAATATTAAATTTTATGTATTATTATAGAGTTTTTTATTTAATAATTATAGAATTTGTTGATTATATTTATATATATATATATATATAAGAAGTAAAAATGTGATATTTTGTAGAAGATATGTAATTATATAATAAAACATAATAAATACATTATTTTTATATGGTATATATAGATGTGTTAAAATATATGTTAGATTGGTTTATTAATTAAGATACACATATTTAACAATATAAATTTATAGGCATATTTCAAATTTAATTTAAATAGTTTTATATTATTTAAATATTAAAAATTAAAAATTATTTATTTAAAATTTTATTATGTTATATATTACATTTATACTTTTAGAACATATATTTACTCATAAACTAATCTATAAATAAATTTTGTAAAGTAAAAATTAAAACAAATTTCCTAAATAAAAGGAAAAAAATCTTGGTAAAGATTTTTAATTTTGATAATATGTGTATTTAAATTATAATGACATATCATGTAATTTATTACAATTTTAAAGTATTTTTTTAAAAAAAATCTTCCTTTTAATATATAGGAGATTAGATAAATATTGTCATAACGTTAACATAAAATGGAATCGTTTTGAAAATTATAAAATACGTGATTTAATGTGTTATATTACTAATTATACTAAAATTGGTAAAAGCACTTGTCAGTGAAGAAATAGCAAATAGCAATCACATATCTATATAACCATATATATATATATATATATATATATTAATATATAAAAAATGTTGTTTTTTAATAAACGGCTGTGATATAATGTAAAATAACCTATGTATTTATGAAATAAGTGAGTGTAGTATCAACTTCAACCATCTTAATAAGTATTAAATTACCTAGTAATAACTAATATATCTATTTATTTCAATTATATTTTATTTCATTTAAAGCTTTTAACATAAATTTGAATTAACAGATTTTATAAAGATTTGTTTATGTATAACTGTAGATTTATTTGGTTATATAAATTTTAGGATAATAGAATTAAATTATGTTTGACAATATCATTAATTGTCTATTCCTTTCTATTTTAAATATAATTTTGTTTGTTCATGATACTAATGACAATAAGTTTTCCTTCTTAATATTTACTCCCTCATTTGAATGTTATTGTCTTTTAAGGTTATTTGGCAAAAGAAAATGGTTTAGGGGGTGTTATTGGTTATGGTATTTTAATGGATTTATAAATCCATGAGAATTTGGAAATTTATAGATTTTGAAATGATTGGATTTTGAAATACCATGATTTATGTTTGGATTTGGTCATTTGTATTTTTAACTTATCCTTCCAAATCCATTAAAATACAAAGTGAAATTTGAAATCCGATATCAAATCATTAAACGAATAACACTGGATTTCAATTAGAATTTACAAATCATTAAACAAATAATACTTGATTTCATTTACGATTACAAATCATTAAACGAATAACACATGATTTCGCTAAAACTCCATAACCAATAACACCCCATAATTTTTTTTATTTACTTCTAATTATACCTCATATTATCTGATCATGGTAATTAATGAGTGTGACAACAAAAATGAATGAGATACAAGAATATAACAAAATTAGGCTCGATGTAAAAATATGCATTGGAAGACACTTAAAACTCTAAACTTTAAAAAGATTATTAAAATGAAAGAGAGAGATAAAGTAATAATGGTTAAGTGATTAAAAGTTTATCTTTGCATACTTTCTCACCAAAACTCGGCTCGATGTAATTGTATTTCTTCAAAATTATATAAATTGATTATGGATCGGATCTTGTTAATCCAAATATGAAAAAGTAATAATTACTTAATAAAAAGTTAAAGGTTAATTACTAAATTAATGAAATAGCTAAGTTACTAGATGCATTTTAATACCAAAATTTACAATGTAATTGGTTTCTTTTTTAATACAAAAACTCTTAACCTAAATGTCACGGCACTTATCAATTGGCCTTGGGAATGCTGAATAGAGTTTACTTCATTCAAAATGATTTTAGTATTGCATCTTGCATACAAATTAGTGACGTATGTGATAAGTAATATCATTAATCCCTAGCTGCATATTCCAAAAGTCGTCTAAATTAATTTTCAAATCAAACATCTGAATCTATCAAGTGTAGAAAATCAAGTTATCCAACGAAAAAAAACAATACAATTTGATTAATTAAAAATCAAACCTGTCTGCACGATTAAGCTAAGAAATTAACAAATGACAATGAAGTGATATAGACATGAATCATACCATGGGTTCTTATTGGTCAAAAACAACTTTGGACTATTCTTATTGGACATGAACTAGTCCTTAATTTTCCCACTGATTTAGATACTTTCTTCAAGATGACGTATTTACTAATGGATGGAGCCCCCACGTCCGATTTAGCTTTTTTATTCACACTAGGTACTTCCTATAATTTAAAACACTATAGGTTTAATATTTATGTATAAGACAATCTGAAATATCAATATGAAGCTTTATTATTTTTGAAATGTGATTTTGAATGTTTTTTTGTTTGTTTTTGTAGCTGATATTCAAAACTTTAAAAGTTTTCTTTGAAATATATGTATGGTAGCGACTATTTAGTCAAGAATGTGTATGTATTAATGGACTTATCATGCAGTTGATAGTTAGAGTTTGAACTTTGTGTCTACTTATCTATCTGATTTTAATATGGGTGGCATTAAGCCAATAAATATATGGATATGGTTTTGTATGCATATTCTAGGATATGGGTTGTATCCCAGGTCTAATACACTAAAAGTTCATATGAGAAAGTCTCAAAATAAGAATGGAGTCTATAAACAGGTCGACGGCGGCACCGACACAACAGTGAATCTACTATTTATCATGTGGAATAGTAACCTACGGACCACGTCGCTGGTCTAGCGCGCTGTAGGTTCAACTGCCCAGCGTAGACAAATGATGACAGAAGAACACTATAAAAAGGAAGCCAAGATCACCAGAAAGAGGGTCGAAAAATATTTTTGAGAAAAGTTAGAGAGGATTACAACTTGAGAAATATTGTATTTATAAGTGAGGTCGTCGGCCTGTCGACGACCTCAATTCTCTGTAATTGACATTTCAACTACAAACCCAAATCAACGGACCGTCACCCTAGATTCAACAACTGGCAATTCCATTGGGGACTTAGTTCGAAAGGAAGTATTCACGCTCACATCGACGATAGAGATCAAGATATGGCGAACCAAATTTAGCCAAACTAATTCGTCCACATCGAGGATGTGACCCATCTCGAAGAAGGACAAGGCACATCAAGAAAACCAACCGAACATTATTGTGTCGCTTAGAGGACCAAAAGAAGAAATCCAGGAAACTAAAGAGCAAGTTCAAGGCAGTGATAACAACAAACTTGCAACGAGCTGAACTGGAAGCCCTGAATAGGAACCTCTTTGGTTCAATGGACATTCATACGCCAACCTCGAATACCCCATCCTTGCTCGAATCAAACCACCACACAACCTTTCTCAATCAAAACAATCCTACCAATCATAGTGAGGAGATAAGGATGTTGAAAGCCCAGCTCGGGAAAATAAAAACGAGACAAAAAAATACATAATGTAAGAGGAAAAAATCAAGGATTAAGGTTCGGGGGAGCCTCGGCCGTCCCATAGGGCAGAGTCGATGAGGCTCGATCATCGGCTGGTTGAGGGAGCTCGCGAGGAGATGCCAACGGGGTACCTAGGTTTTCGTCAATCAGCTCAGTAACGACCATGCCGTTACGAATAGACTCTTTTTTTGCCAACTCCTCTCCCAACGAGTCAACTAAAACGCCAGGCGCTGATTCGCCAAAGTCTCTCACAATACCAAAATCTCCATTGACTTCTTAAAACATGCGATCAACTCCTCGACACCTTAAACGCTCAGTCTATCCTCCAAATAATGACAAACCTTCACAAAGCGTTTGTCGACACCAGCTCTTCACGCCCTTTCAGCCTCTTCGACATTTTCCCTGAAGACCAGGTCGATCTTCCTCTGAAGATGAAACTTTCTTTGTTAGCCTCACCCAAGAACTTCTGCATTACAACACTCTTTTCGCGCAGCCTTCTTACCTCAGCTTTTAGCTCGGCTTTACAAGACGAGATATTATCACAATCAACCTTAAGAACATCATACTTAGCGGTGCTAAGCTTCATCTGCTCAGCGGCCCACTCAACGAGCCCAAACGACTTCTTCACCTGCGCGTCGAGAGTCTCTCTAAGATTTTTCAGGACTTTGACCTTTGTCTTCTCCCTTGCAAGAAGATCACATAACTTATCCTCATACTTCTGTATAACTAGTAGGGTGCCATGCGCTTTGCGAATTTTCAATTTGAACCACCTGAAAATTTGCTTCGCCAACGTCCCAGTCTGCAGAACAGAAACTGTTAGCACAACGGATTTCTTGATCGGACAAGGAGTGCCCAATCTTGCAGTTTTTTCTGAATTTTCTTCCAACTTCTCAAAATATGAATCATGCTCAAATTCATCCACATCTTCAACCAATCCTTCCTCTAACTGATATTTTCGAGTGATATTGGGTAGATATTTACCATTTCTCAGCATTATAGCATTCACATACTACGGTTTCTTTGGGTTAGAATCAGATTTCCCCGGAAGAAACCCAACCTGTCTCTTTACCACTTTAGCTGTTTGAGAAACTTGATTATCAAGAAGCTTTACATGTGTAGAAAATGCCTCAAACTTCTGGTTTAAATCTCTGAACCCTCTTTGTGATTGTTGTTGTCCTTCCAAAATCTGTTTGAACATCATTTCAATTGAATTTCCTTGAGGAACTTGAGTTGGAGGTGCATGTTGAAATGCATGCTGAGAGGATTGTTGAAAACCGCATGAATTAGAGTTTTGTGCATAGTTAATGTTTGATTTCCTTGGAAGCCACCACCTCCTTGGTTCTGAACAAATGGTTTACCAGAATTAGGCACAAAAGGTTTCTGTTGACTTGGGTAAACCTGATCTTTTGGGTTTCCCACATTGTTGTTCCTCCAAGAGAGATTTGGGTGAGTCTTGTTAAAGCATGAATTGTATCCATGGTTGTATACCCTTTGACCTTGGCTATTTATATAACTCACTTCTTTTTAAACAAGACCAGTTTCTTGTTCTTGGAATGCAAAACAAGCAGCTTCATAATCATCAACAAGGTTGACATGTTTCTTATTTTGACTCTTCAGTAGTTGAGTCAGAAATCCTTTCATTTATGAAAATTCTCCTTTCATCTCTGAGTTACTGAGGCTTAGCAATTCAGATCTTCTGATCATACACATGTAAAACAAAAATAAGTAGAAAGAACGAGATGAGTATTGTAAAAAGAAAAACCTTAGACTAAATTCTTTATAACAACTTGAAAGGCACTATTGGTCCCTGGCTACAACGCCAAATTCTGATAGGTTAAGAATTTAAATCATAAAATTAATATTGCAGAGAACAAATCAATGTAGTACAGTAAAGGGTTGAATCCACATAGACCAGAAAGCACACAATTCAGTTTAATTTCAAATCAAGCTAAGGTAGAATAATTAAGTTGTTTGTAGCGAGTCAAGAAAATAAAATAGAGGTGGTTGTAAACGATAATATAAAAATGTCAGGCATTAGGGAAATCTGTAGATATTCAAGTTTAAAATCCAAAGTTATCATACATATTTTTTTATTAAAAATAGTTCTCAACTTGAAAGACATAAATAGAATAATCTCCTCTCGAAGTATTAAACTCTATGCTCAAATTATCAGAAACAAACTATCGCTGTATCTAGCTAATTTGATCATACATTAATGTCCAGATTTAATTATTCATAAGCATTAAAGACAATATACTCGCAAGCAAAAACACTTATTCATTTAGATTAGGTCAGATTTCTAAATCAAATATATTTGTATTTATTAACGTATTATCATGAACTAGGTGATCAAGCTAATTCTGGTATTAAGAACAAATAGAGACTAAGAACCTAACTAGTGACCTGCTCAGACATTGTAAAGGATAAACAATACAAAATCAAAGAAGAACGCATCATAAAATAGGATAGATATATTAAAAAGGGGTTCAAAATATCTTATCCAAATACAAGGTTTAGGAATTCTTCTCCCACAGTAAAAAGTCTCAAAATTGCAAAGTATGAAAGTGTAAAAAATAAACCTAAGCCATAAGGCTTTTATAGTCTAAAAAGTAAATAATTAGAAATATGAAAGTTTGGATAAGCTTGAGGACTTGAATGCAAATTTGGAAATTTTCTTGCTTTTCTCGGACTGAGTGCTCGATCGATCTCCTCAGTGCTCGATCAGGCACTTTGAATTTATGCTCGATCGATCTCCTTAGTGCACGATCGATCTCTTGTTCCAGATTTTTCCAAGCACAAATGCCCGATCCAGCACCAATGTTGCCCGATTGTGCACTTCATCAAAAGCTATGCTCGATCGATCTCACAGTGCTCGATCGATCACTTTGTTCTGTAATTCAGAAATTCTTCTTATTTTCTATGAAATGCATCTTTTGCTCCAAAACTATCCAAATATCTAGAATCCTGAAAATATACCAAATATGCAGGAAAAGACTCGGGATAATGCATAATAGCAGACATATATGCCCTTTATTATGCATTAAAATCGAGCAATATCAAAGAGGCTGCTTCATCTGAACGAGGCACGAAGAGCTCAATAGTTGGGCTATGAAAAACCCTTGCAGTGTCTCCATCAACGCGAATGACCTCATCATCTCGGGGTCCATCTATATCAACCCTTTGCCTGGTAAGAAATCTCTTTTTCACCGCTAGTGGAACCAGATCAACAGACTCTTCAGACAAAGACGAAACCCAGTTCGTCCTCTGGTTATCCACCTCGACGATCTCCCTAGTGGAAATTTGTACTCTTTTAGCTGGATCTGAAGATGTACTTGACGTAGGATGAAACTCCAACCTAGATCATTGAACAGGCGAAGCTTCAAAGTTAATCAACGGGCTCGCCATAGATTTTTTAGTACCACTGGCAGAAGATGCAACACTGGGGCTTGACGAGCCATCTCATGAGCCATTGGACTCGCTCCCAAACTTCAGATTCATTAAATCAGAAACCATGGTGTCGACAAGAATTAACACTAGCAACAGAAGAATACCTCGGCTAAATTTGGAAAGGAAGATCTAGAGAAACAGAGTAGAGAGAAAAGGGAGCGAAAATACCTTTTTAGTTGATGCGAAATAAGACATCTCTTAAGAATCAGAGTATATATAGAGGCAACAACCGGGAGTCAAAAAATCCTAGGTAAGATTTACCAGAAGACGAGGCGTTATGTCAAGGATTGACCGGGAAACAAAATGTCACCTCGATAGATAATCGGATAACAGAAGCTTCTTCGAAAAGTTACTCCTCCTCGAAACGCGCACTGACCATTACCTATGATAATCCAAACCTAGGCAACCTAAGACGCTATAGCCATCTCTAGATGACTTTGAAACCTAGTGAACCGGAGTAAATATCATGCCCGACGACGTTAGGACCCAATTTACCTCGTCGGACTAGGGAAACTTATTGTAGGATATAGATTGCACCCCTAAGGCCCATAGGCTTAAAACCCATATGAGAAGGTCCAGAAACAAGGAGTGAAGTCCACAACGAGGTCGAAAGCGGCGTCGAAACAACAATGAACCTACTATATATTAGTAACCTACGAACCACGTCTCCGGTCTAGCGCGCCGCATATTCAACTACCCCATATACACAAATGATGACATAAGAACACTATTAAAAGGAAGCCAAGATCACCATAAAGAGAGTCAGAAAATATTTTAGAGAGAAATTAGAGAAGATTACAACCTGATAAGTATTGTATTTATAAGTGAGCTTGGCGACCTCAATTCTCTGTAATTAATCTTTTAACTATGAACCCAAATCAATGAATCATCATCTTAGATCCAACACATATATAGCAAACTAAACGAATATTAATTAAATGATAGATAACAATAATTATCAATTAGAGAATAGAGAGAAAACATTAACCAATAAATAAATCTTATCAATATGTATCCATATCAATTTATGGTAATCAATTGATTTTTCTTTTTATTTTCATGAGCTTTTATCTCTACAACACTCCAAATTATATTAAAATATATCAAAGAAACAATTTCAAACCCTTGTATAGACAAATAAACTAAAAATGACAACTACAATGTAATATATATATATTATCGAACTTTCCCTTCTAAAACAATATTGTAGATATTTTTAATTATTTTTATTTTGAGTTACAATATATCAATCCAAATTTTAGTGAAAACAATAGAAATAACAATTATTATGCCGAGAGCTAAATCTAGAGCGAGTCTCTACTGCGTCTGAGCTGCAAACTCGTGCGCTGCGGCCCTCGAGCTAGCCGGTGAGCCCAGCTCCGACGATGCTCTTTGTTCGTGTGTCTGTTTCCCATCTTCTTCAAGCTTCAACCTCCTTCTTCTATAGGATCACCAAGACAGCCGACGGAAAGAAGCAGCGGTTCAGTGTAGTCTATCCGGCCAGACTGGCTCGTTGTGAACTGCAAGATGATCAATGCAGATTGGGAGGAGAAATCTCAAGGTGGATCAGATCCAATAGCTTGAGGCAAAGGAAGCTTCCATGTACAACCAGAGGCAAGGGGAAAGTCGTCGGGTGAAGTCCACCTCACCGACAACAGTTTTTTCCATCCCCACCCACCGGAAACCTACTTTTTTCAAGATGGTTGCAGAAAAGAACTACCGAATCTTTTCCTCTCCAAATCACTATCTCTGGTGGGCATATACAACGATCCTGTGTCGTCTCTGTCTCGGAACCACCGTCGAGCCACTGGAGGCCCTGATCCGGTGGCGTTCGCAACCACGTCGGCGACATCAGCAACATAAGAGGTTTTCTTCTTTTTTCATGAAATGTTAGAGTTTCATTTTTGGATCCGGGCCTGTTTAGGCCTTAGCAAGCCCGCTTTCGATTCTGTATTTTAAGTTGAGCTTTGATTTGAATTTTTGATAAATAGATCATGTAATGGATTATATTTGTAGTGTAATTATACTTATTTAATTGATAACCCTTTATAAAAAACAATCATTATGCCAGTTTTGGGGGTCAAATCATGCCACTTATTTTTTCTCAGTATTTTAGATATTGAACATTTAAACATATGTAGCTGCAAATTTGGTTGACAAATAAATGTGAATGCATGACTTTTTTTTTACTTGAAAATTATATTAAAAGATAACCTTGAACATCCAAAAATATATCAAAGTCCAAAAATTGAATCTAACAAAGCTTAGAATTTCAAAAAACATAATCCAACATGAAAAATAAGACACGAAAAAACACAGCTAAACTTAGAACTTAGAAGTAACAACCATCCTCGCACAATCAAATACCACAGTATTCGAGAATCTCGTCGATAATTTCAATGTTCATATGGACACATAATTGCACTCTTGGTTTGGGTAGTGAATGGGCCATAGACAGTTGATATTGATTTTAAATTGGGTCTCTCAAAAGCTCCATCCAGAGTTTGCAAGTTGTATAATGGGCTTTTAGCACACAAAAAGTTAACAGATCATATTGAGTTTCATATAAAATCGACCAACCATGTATATTGGCCCATATATTAATTTGTTAGTTAATGACATTAACATGTAATGTTTATTTCAAATCCTTGATCTAATAAAGTACTTTTTTTTCTTCTTTTCATTTTACTTTCTTTTAATTAAACTGAAATGTCGAATCGAATCAATCCAACCTATCGATAAAAAGAGCAGAGTGGATTCTGGGCAAAAAGTTATTGAATTAATTTGTTTCAATTTTTTTTTTAATTCTCAAAGCATAAAAGAAAAAAAAAAATTCAGAAGAGTCGAGGAAGAAGAAGAAGAATCGAAGAAAAGAGTGGAAGAAGAGAGAAAATTAGAGTGGAATGCGATAAGAGTGAATGGAGGAGTTGCAGAAGAAAGTAGCTGAAGCAATCCATGTCTTGAATCACGATCCTGAATCTTCCAATAGAGTTGCTGCCAATCAATGGCTAGTTCAGTTCCAGCAAACTCCGGCCGCTTGGGACGTCTCTACTTCTCTCCTTACTTCTCCGATTGTCTCTATATTTGACCTTCAATTCTTCGCCGCCCAGATTCTCCGTCGAAAGGTTTCATTTCACTCTCTCGATGTTCTCAATTTCGACCACTCGAAATCCTTTTTTTTTATACTCTTTCTCTATTGTTGAATTTCAGATTCAGAACGAAGCATCGAATCTCCAGTCAACAGCTAAAGACGCTCTTCTCAACGCTCTTATTCTAGCTGCTAAGAGATACAGCTCCGGCGTTCCTCAGGTATTGTACTCTTTTTTTTTTCCGTCTTCGGTCTAGGAATGATTTTGGGTTATATGTTTGTGATTGTATTCGGAATTGCAGCTCTTGACACAGATATGTCTGGCTCTCTCAGCGCTTCTTCTCCACGCGGACCCTTATTCAAAGCCATTTGATAAGCTATTATTTGCACTCCAGAGTCTTCAAGCTCATGATGATGGCAATGTTGTCTTGCTCGAACTTCTCACTGTCCTTCCTGAGGAAATATCTGACACTCGCCATTTTTCACATCACTCTGATCTTAGTCAGCAGCTGCTCTCGCATACTTCCATGGTTCTTGATTTCTTAATCCAGCAGTCTGAGAAGCAATTTGCCTCCCCTCTTTACCCGCAGGACAACAACCGCAAAATACTTCGTTGCTTACTGAGTTGGGTATGTTGCTTTGTATTTCATATAGATTTGTATTGTAGTGGCCTTTCAACAGATTTCACTTTGATGTCTTTTCCTCATTTCATTAGGTCCGTGCTGGATGTTTCTCTGAGATTCCACAAGGCGCAGTACCTTCACATCCCCTTCTTAACTATGTGTTTAATGCTCTGAAGGTGACTTTCACTAGTGGTGTAGTTTACTTTTCTACTAAATGCCTATCGATTCTTTCTTGATTTTTGATTTCTCTGCGTTCCACAGGGTACTACTTTTGATCTCGCCATTGAGGTGCTTGTTGAACTTGTGACACGGCATGAGGTATATTGGAACTACATTGTATTGGCATCTTTTTACATTTGCATATTATTGTCAGATTGGCTCTTAGGTGATGGGAATGTCATTGCATAGGGTTTAATATCAACATATTATATTATTAGTTTAATAGCAAAAACTATTATCTTATAGTTCGATAGCAACATCGTTTACGTTTTTGAATTTCACTAGCTTTGACTTGTTTCCTGGTTGCAGGAACTTCCTCAGGTTTTATTGTACAAAGTGCAATTGCTCAGAGATACACTTCTCAAACCCGCGCTTGTAAATGCTGATCCAATAGTTGTCTCTGGCCTGGCATGCTTGTTGTCTGAGATTGGGCAGGCTGTGAGTTCTAATACCAATTTATCCTCTTATAAGTGCATTCAATCTAGGGACATTATTACGGTTCACTTTACTTTATTTATTGCTTTTTGTGAGGCTCATATCGGGTGCAATATCTTCTAGGCACCATGTTTGATTGTGGAAGCTAGTTCTGAAGCGCTTATTCTGACTGATGCCCTTTTGAGGTGAATATTAGGCGTTGATTATTTGAGTTTTCTTTTACAATTAGTATTTTTCCAAATAAACTCACAACCTTTAGCATTTTAACCAAGATTTCTTTGTTAATTTCTAACACCAAATGTAAAGGGAGATTCCTCTTCATTTTTTGTCATATGAAAACACAGTCGCAAATCCAAACATGGCTTGTTCTTCTGGTTGACATTAATATCTTACATATTACTCTTATTCACTGTCTATCATTTACTTTTGTAGCTGTGTGGCGTTTCCAAGTGAAGACTGGGAGATTGCAGACTCGACTGTACAGTTTTGGTATAATTTTTTCCTTTCTTATTTATCTTCTTTACAACCATATGGTGTTTAATATTCTCCTTCCATTCTTTTATCGGAAAGATTTCTCCATGAAATTCTTCGAGATCAGACTTGTTTTTTTCTTCTTATCTTAGGTCAACTTTTGCCACATATATACTTAGCCTAGGCGGAAACAGACAAAATGACAGAAATCGCATGAAAGATATATTTCTACCAGTTTTCTCAGCTTTAGTAGATGCTCTTGTGCTGCGTGCTCAGGTTACATCTTGGAAACTTTCTCAAGTTTAATTTCTATTCAGTTATATATGTATAGAAGGTATCTTATCGAACCAGCAATACCTTGAGAAAACTACACTTTCAATGTTTTTTCCTCTCAACCTGGAATCTCTCGCTCATTCATATATTTCTTACTGTTAGGATTGGTTAATATTGAGGTTCTGGTGGAAAATATATTAAAAATCCACTACAATTCATATTCTTGAAATTCCTAGACTTTTCGCGCGCAATACTTTTTGTGCGGTAAACTCACTCATAGTTTGTTGCCTCTTTAGCTTCTCATTTCCGGCATATATAAGTTCACGGATTACTGAACAAGTGCTGTACTCGCTGTACTGATGGTGTTTTTTTTTTGTGCTTCTAAAATTCCTAAGCAATCTATATTCAGGTTGATGACTTTACCTCCGGTGATGAGAGTCAAGGGCTTGACCTGCCTGACGGTCTGTTGCATTTTAGAAATAATCTTCTTGAGCTCCTGGTAGATGTTTGTCAGCTACTTCATCCTACAGCATTTGTGAATAAGGTGTGCTCTTACTTTACAATTCAAACTTATTAGTGAATTCAGTATTTTTTTCTTCTTCCATGTCTTATCATTTCTCACGGGATTAATTAATTTCTATTATTGAGCCATGCTCTGTTTAACGTTGAGTCGCTTATATAATCACTTTTTTTGCATCAAACCGAAAAAAATCACTCTGGTGTCTTGGATTACTTTAGTTAGATGGTTGCTTGATAAGTAATTTTTGCTCTTTCATGTTCTGTGACAAAGTATTCAGTTTTTTTTTCTGTTGTTTTTATAACCAATCTTGCTGACATACCTGTAGCTATTTTTTGGTGGTCTGCCTTCTTCAAATGTTTCGATGCCCTTAAGAGAGATTGAGGCGAAGTTGTTTGCTCTTAATGCGGTGAGCACAGTTGACCTCTTTTCTTTTTTCCAGTTAAATTGTTTTATTTTCAATAATCTGGTTCTCTACTGTTATTTGTTTCTTTTGTATTACTTACCCATCCATCATCACTTTGTGTTTGGAGATTGGCAATGATGCTAGGCATTTACAGATATTTCAATTTCTTGTTTATCCCTGTCGTTGATAAGGATTCTACTGTGTCAGGTTTCTGAAATTATCTTGCAAGAGGGAGAGGCTTTTGATTTTTCATTGATCATGCAATTGGTTTCTGCATTCTCTGTCAGGCCATCCGGCGACCTCAAGGGGTTTATATGCGTTGTACGTCAGTTCATATATTTGCCTTGTCTTCTGTCTTATTAACGGTTTTCTTGTACTGTAATCAACATTTAAAATTAATCAACTTTTAGGTATACAGATCACTGGCAGATGTCGTTGGCTCCTATTCAAGATGGATTTCTGTTTTTCCAAGTAATGCTCGACCCTTGCTGTAAGTCTACTTTCTTCAATGAGCATTTACAATAACTCCGTTACAATCTTAGCAAGGACCTTAAAATTCTTTTCTTTATATTTCTTTGTCTTGTGATTGGTATTTTCACTTGTAAGGAGATTTGTATGCTTATATCTAACATCAATTAAACTGATAATCTGAATACAGCTTTGTTTTTCTTCTTTCAGATTGTTTCTTGCAGGAGGGATGAATGAACCTATCTGTTCACATGCTTGTGCCTCTGCTCTGCGAAAAATTTGTGAAGATGCACCCACTGTAATCCAGGAAACATCAAATTTAGACATCTTAATGTGGATAGGAGAGGTATCAGCTTCATGTACCTCTGTTGTTAACTGTTAAAACAAGCTTCAAGTTACACTGATACATTAAATTCTTCTCCTGAATAATATACCTTTACCTTCATTAGTGTTTGGAGCAGTGGAGTTTGGCGTTAGAAGATGAAGAAGAAGTCATTGGCGCTATCACTGTGATTCTTGGCTCTGTTGCTAACAAAGAGCTACAAAATAAATTATTAACTAAATTGCTTTCGTCAAGTTATGGAGTTCTTTTGAAACTTGTAAGTATTTATATTGTTGAGTAGGAAAGAGTTATTCTTCAGAGTTCTTCATCATTTTTTTTGGTGTACAAGTAACTGTTTGTTCATGCTCTGCATTTATGGAAAAAAGGATCAGCTAATTGTCCTCAGTTGATACACCTCTGACATAAAATTTGGACTAATACCTTTTACTGTTTTAGGTAGATGATGACGTGGGGTCTTCTGGTAGACAGAATCCAGCCACTTACACACGGTTATTGAGCTCTGTCACAAGAGGTCTTTACAGGTCTGTGTCTGTGATTGCTGTATTTTCTCTGTTTCTTAAATGTGTTCTAATCTGGGGCTTGCGGTGAGTTGTTTGATGGCGCCAGGAATTCAATTTTTATGAATATATTGCTATATGCATTACATATATGTTTTAGATAACCTGTGTTTAAATAGATATGATCACTGCAAATCATAATATTAAGTAGCTTTGGCTCTCTGGTAGTTTTTTAAAAGGTGTGCAAAGATCGGTAAAAATATCATATTGATAGCTTTGCTCTTTACTTGTTCCATGATTCAGGATTGGAACTGTATTCAGTCAACTTGCGACGACTCTGTCATCTGTCCCTGTGGCAGATGGTCCAATCCTTTCTCTGTTGACTGTTTTCTGGCCCATTTTGGAGAAGCTATTTAGGTCTGAACACATGGAGAGTGGCAGTTTAGCTGCAGCAGCATGTCGTGCTCTTTCTGTGGCAGTTCAGTCGTCAGGTTTCGAACTTTTCTCCTTACGCTGTTCAGCTACATTAGTCTTCTGATGCCTTCAGAGCCTGGAACACGTCTCTGTTCCAAAAAGAATCTTTTACATTTATGGATCATTTCTCAGAATATCTACTAATTATATCTTGCTCTTGTATCGTAAGAGTCTGTGTATGGATATCATTTTGGTTATGGCTCCAATTTAAGCCTGTCGGTTTTTACATTAAAAGGCTTTACTGACATTTTGACACGTTCTATTTGTATTATTTACAGGTGAGCACTTTATGCTGCTACTACCCAGTGTACTTGATTGTCTATCAAGAAACTTTTTGTCATTTCAAAGTCAAGAATGTTACATAAGAACAGGTGAGGTCCCTTAATTCAGGTACATGCTTCATTATTGGATAATATCTTGAAACGCTAGCTTTGATTCATTAGCCACAATTTTTATTGGCTAGCTTAAATGAATTATACCAAAGGTTATTTATTGATCAACCAGTAATCTGAAATTTCCGTTTCCACGAACTTGTTATCACAGCCTGTGTAATCGCTGAAGAATTTTGTCATAATGAGGAATACGGGTCCTTGTTTATAACTACGTTTGAGAGGTTCAATCAAGCATCGTCACTGATGGGAATAAACTCTTCATATATATGCGACCAAGAACCTGATTTGGTAGAAGCATATGTGAATTTTGCTTCAGCATTAATCCGCGGTTGTCATAAGGTTCTGCAACCATTATTATGCTGTTAAAGTGTAACTTTTTTTTCATCTATTTAGACAAGGAGCCTGAAGGTTGAAAGTGGTTCTATTTCTTTTGATAAAACAGGAAGTGTTGGTTAGTTCTGGAACACTTCTTGAAATTTCTTTCCACAAAGCGGCTATTTGTTGTACAGCTATGCACCGAGGTGCTGCTTTAGCTGCAATGTCATACTTGTCAGGTAACTTTGCAGTGGTTTACTATCAAAAACGGCATTAACTTTTACTCATAAGCATACTTCGAGCTCTACAGGTTTCTTGGAGGTTTCGCTTTCTTCCATGATTGAAACTGTGAATTGCATATCAGAAGGATCATTCAGCGTAGTCTCAGTTCAAGTTGTATCTCACTGTGGAGAGGGACTTTTGTCTAATCTGGTTTATGCTCTACTTGGAGTTGCAGCTATGTCAAGGGTAAATAATTTTAAGAAAGAAGCTTTTAGTAGTTGATGGATTAGGATCTCTGATTCACCTTTGTTTTAGGTCCACAAGTGTTCGACGATACTTCAACAATTAGCTGCAATCTGCAGTTTATGTGAGAGAACCTCATGGAAAGAATTGCTGTGTTGGAAGTCTCTCCAAGGATGGCTAAACTCAGCGGTTTCTCTCACCCTCATGATCAGATTAATATCGAACTCTGACTTTGTTTTGTTGGTTCTGATGGCTTTTGTTTCTTTTTCAGGTTTGGGCACTTCCGAGCGAGTATCTAAAGCAAGGAGAAGCAGAAAGCATAGTGAGGGAATGGTCAGAAGCTTTGGGAGGTGCAGGAATTGATTATCTTGAGAATAAAAGCTGCAAATTTGGAAACAATAACAGTTCAGGAGGAGGATACATGCAAGGGAAACATGGTAGAGCATTGAAGAGATTAGTGAGAGATTTTGCGGATTCTCATCGAAACGATCCAAATCTAAACATCATATGATATCAATCATCTTAAATCTTGTTTGTTTCGTTGTTGATGAAGCTAAAAAGGCTTCATTTTTATTGCCATGATGATGATGATGATGACAATGAATGCATCATCGTCTTTTATGACAATGCTCTGTTTCTGATGTACAGTAGGAGGGAAAAGAAACCTCATGAAGAATCTGAAGCATTTCTATTGGATCTGATCTGATGAGAAGAATAATAAATTATACATCCATTGTTAACATTTTAGTACCACTTGTTTGTTTTCAAAATTTATGGTTCAGTTTTGTTTGTTTCAGTTTTGACTAGCGAGTGACTAATTAGGCCGACTTTTGTGATGGTTAGGTCCATTTAGTTTTAGATAGAGCCCATGTATTTGTATGTTAAAAGTAATAATTTCAAAATAATTCAGGTTTGTGCACGTGAGTGTCACGTGCTTTTTTGTTTTGAGGGGTAGAATTTGAGAAAACCCTAAGCAACTCGTAGCCGCCGGAGTCGCTGATAGAGGGAGAAGAGGTACGTAGCGTAACTTCGCGATTTCGATCAATTTCTCGATATTTGATCATCCCAATTCGATTTCCTATTGTTGTTTCCAAATTTCACGCTATTCGAAGACGAAGAGAAGATCAAATCTTAAAGTAACTCAGTTCCAGATTTCACTTTTGTTTTTGTAGCGAAGAAAATGGCAGATCAGGAGGCGGATACGAACATCGAGATTTGGAAGATTAAGAAGCTAATCAAAGGTCTCGAATCCGCAAGAGGTAATGGAACCAGTATGATCTCTCTTATTATGCCTCCTCGTGATCAGGTTTCTCGTGTAACTAAGATGCTTGGTGATGAATATGGAACTGCTTCTAACATCAAGAGTCGAGTTAATCGTCAATCTGTCTTGTCTGCCATTACTTCTGCTCAACAGAGGTTGAAACTTTACAACAAGGTCCCTACTAATGGCCTTGTTCTCTATACTGGCACCATTGTTAACGATGATGGTAAGGAGAAGAAAGTCACCTTTGATTTCGAGCCTTTTAGACCTATTAATGCTTCTTTGTACCTTTGTGACAACAAGTTCCATACCGAGGCATTAAATGAGCTTCTAGAGTCTGATGATAAGTTTGGTTTCATTGTCATGGATGGTAATGGGACATTGTTTGGTACTTTGAGTGGGAATACTAGAGAGGTTCTTCATAAGTTTACTGTTGATCTTCCTAAGAAGCACGGAAGAGGAGGACAATCTGCTCTTCGTTTTGCTCGTCTTAGGATGGAGAAGAGACATAACTATGTTAGGAAAACTGCAGAACTTGCTACACAGTTTTACATCAATCCAGCTACAAGTCAGCCTAATGTCGCTGGTCTGATCCTTGCTGGTTCAGCTGATTTCAAAACTGAGCTCAGTCAATCAGAATTGTTTGACCCTCGACTTCAAGCTAAGATATTGAATGTTGTTGATGTTTCTTACGGTGGTGAAAATGGTTTCAATCAAGCGATTGAGTTGTCTGCTGAGATTCTATCGAATGTGAAGTTTATACAGGAGAAGAAACTGATTGGGAAGTACTTTGAGGAGATAAGTCAAGATACCGGGAAATATGTTTTCGGTGTGGACGATACTCTGAAGGCTCTAGAAATGGGTGCTATCGAAACCCTTATCGTGTGGGAGAATCTGGATATAAACAGGTACGAGCTTAAGAACAGCACAAGTGGAGAAATAGTGGTGAAACACTTTGGGAAAGATCAAGAAACTGATCAAAGCAATTTCCATGATCCAGAGACTAACGCGGAGCTAGAAGTCCAGGACAAGATGCCTCTGCTCGAATGGTTTGCGAATGAGTACAAACGTTTTGGTTGTACTCTTGAATTTGTGACTAACAAATCCCAAGAAGGGTCACAATTTTGCAGAGGTTTTGGTGGGATTGGTGGTATGCTTCGTTACCAACTTGACATGAGGACATTCGATGAGTTATCGGATGGTGACGTTTATGAGGATTCTGATTAAAAGGGAAAGCTATTGGTGCTAGTTTCGGATCGATACATTGGAGGAAAATGTGGGCATAAGATGGTGTTTCATGAAGAAGGGTTTAAAGTTTAAAAGGGGGAAAAATCTAAGTTTTTCATTTTGTTTTCTATAGAACATTAAAAAGCTTGCTTCTTTTCTTAAGCTTATCCAACATTTTTTTTTCAGACAATTTGTGTTGTAACTGATCCTGTTTTTGATGATTTTTTATTATCTATCATTATATCTAGTTTTCCCGAGAAAATATTTGGTGAAGACGAAGATAAACGTTAACCAAAGTCTCTTTGTTTTTATTACGGAGTCGTTTCATTGGGCTTTTTAGTCTAAAAATATTAAGATTTTTTTTGTTGCAAATAAGGTATTTTATAAAACATAATTAAGTTTTAGCTATTTGTTAGAGCTAATTTGTAAATTAGGTGTTTTTGTCTTCCATTCATAATTTTGTTTCGATTATACCTTTTATAATTATATTTCAAATAAAAATGTATATAATAATTATTTTAGATATTATATTTATTTTAAATTATGACTTTAAATGAACTACATCAAATATTTAAAATATTCAGACGTTATGACAAATGTAACAAGGATCAAGTGGTATAATGGTTGTGACACCAATGTTGACTTATTACACCGAGGTTCGAGCCTCATCACTTGCATAGCGATTGTATTTTCTCCTATTTATGGAGTTTGGGTTACTGGACCAGCCAGTTGTGGCCTAGAAATTAATGTGACAAAAAAACAAATGTTTTTAGATTCGGAAAGTGACTATAAAACATGAAATAAGAAGACATTACTTTAGTTAGTTCATAACATTCACATTAATGCATATCACTCACTTGTATACATAGCATTCACGCCAATGTAATATTATTCACGTGAATGTGTATAATTCATGTGCATAAGTATTATTCACAACTTTAAAAACTTACCACATGCATAAGTATTATATACATGTATAATTCACGTGAAAAAATATTATTTGTATGCATACTATTTTCGCCGGAACTTTACCTCGTCAGATCGAAACTTTACGTCGCTGGAGCTTTATCTCATCGGAATTTTACTTTGCCAATTATGATGTACCACAATTTGGGTATTTGTTAGAGATAAAAAAAAAAAAGAGAAAACCTAAGTAAAAGAGAAAATTACTTTTTCAGTTTATTTTTTCCATCGGTGCAATTAGGAAAGTACATATGATTAAAAATTTAGAATTTATAAATCAAATTTTAAATTAAATAAATATTTGTTTGCAATTATATGTAAGGATAAGATTGTAATTCACTTAGGAAAAAAAGACTTTATTGCAAAAAAAGATTAAAAGATACCTATTTTCTAAATTAGTAAATATAAAAGTGTTCGTTCTCCAAATTTTTCAAAAATAAATATGAACTTAATATATATATATACATATATATGTATATATATATATATATATATATAT
>OVBE01005336.1:0-21928 GCA_900406425.1 Iberis pinnata | reverse complement strand
TCATTGATTGAGGTATGTTAGGAATTTAGGAAAATCAGGATGGATCACCAGTCAATAGCCCTTATCCTCAAGAGTTGNTAGGACTTGTTAGAAAAACCAATTTTAAATACTTGACTTGAATTAGTGGAATCCATTGCATCTAGAGTGGTTAATACCTGCACCCATTTGGATTGACACCTATTATCACTACAACGACATGATAGTGTAATAGGAATTGACCCGGAAAAATCCTACTATCAAGCACTGTGGTTAAAGGAAGGAGAGCGCAATACTAAGTATTTCCATATGATCATGAGGCAAAGAAGACACAGAAATCTCATAGTGGCTGCACAAGATGAATTAGGACACATTCATTATGAAGCCTCAAAGGTCAAGGAAATATTTGTTCAATATTTCCAGCATTTATTTCATGTTTCTGACCCTCTAAGATCCCTTGATTATTCAATATTTGACTCTTTGCAGCCAAGGATCACCCCAACAATGAATGCTAGCTTGATAAATGAGGTCACATATGATGAAATTTGGTCGGCTTTGATGCAGATGAATGATTATAAAGCACATGGCCCAGATGGCCTAACTCCTGCACTTTACAAGCATCATTGGTCGATCATAGTAGAGGATTTAAGGGCTTTTATCAAGAATTTCTTCCAGAACAAGCAGTTAGATCCTGGTATCAACTTCACTTTATATGTCTTATCCCCAAAACTAACAATCCCCAGCACCCTAAAGATTATCGACCTATCAGTCTTTCAAATGTAGCCTATAAACTCATCACAAAAATAATGGCAAACATAATTAAACCTTTACTCAACCAAATTATTTCCCCTAACCAAACAACCTTCATACCTGAGAGATTAATTACAGATAATGTGCTAGTAGCACATGAATTGCTCCACTCTTTAAATACCAGAAAAAGAATTGATACCTACTTGGCTATGAAACTGGATATCACAAAATTTTTTGACAGAGTGAGATGGGATTTTCTTGAATTCATGATGAAAAAATTAGGATTTGCAGATGACTGTGTGCATGGATCATGAAGTGTGTTACAACAACTTCTTTTGCAGTCCTTATCAATGGATCTCCTGTTGGAAATATTAAGCCGAATTGTGGAATACGCCAAGGTGATCCAATCTCTCCCTATTTATATCTCATAGTTTCAGAAGGTTTATCTTTTTTGTTAAATGAGATGGTTCAAAGGAAACTTATTCATGGGTACAAAGCTTCTGGTAATGGTCCTGCAGTCTCTCACTTATTGTTTGCGGATGATGCTCTTCTTTTTAGCAAAGCAACAGATTTTGAATGTAGTAACCTGTTGCATATTCTGCATATATATGGAATGTTTTCTGGCCAGTGTGTGAACTTTAGTAAATCTGCCTTAATGTTTAGTTTGAATATCCCATCTTCAAGGCAGCTTCAACTTAAGCAGTTGACAGGAATTCATAAGATAGGTTTTGGTAGATATTTAGGTCTCCCTGAGTGGGTAGGGCGTAACAAAGTGGAAGTTTTTGGTAGTATTGTACAACGGGTTAAGTCTAGACTTCAAAATTGGTCATCAAAGTTTTTATCTAAAGCTGGTAAAGAAGTTTTATTAAAGGCAGTCATCACAACTCTCCCAAGCTATACCATGTCATGTTTCTTGATGCCAAAGAAGTTGCTTAATGAAATAACAAAACTTATGCGCCAGTACTGGTGGAATGATTCAGCAGATGTTCACAAATTGAATTGGATATCTTGGTCAAAGCTTACAAGATCCAAGGTTAATGGAGGTATTGGGTTTAGAGATTTCAAAGATTTTAACATAGCCATATTAGCCAAGCAAGGATGGAGATTGCTGACAGAACCAAACTCCCTTCTATCTCGAGTATTTAAGGCCAAGTACTATAAACATCAAGATTTCTTGCATTATGGTATTGGTCACAAACCGAGTCATGCATGGCGCAGTATCCATAGTAGTCTACCATTGCTAGGTATCTATTGGTTAGTGGGCAATGGAAAAGACATCTGTAATGGTACTGATAGATGGCTTCCTGGGACATCATTCAGACAGCCTCACTCAATGTTGAATCCTTATTATGAACAAGAAAAAGTGGCTGTGTTATTGGATGCATCAGGCTGTGGTTGGAATATACAATTATTGGACCAAATTTTTTCTCCTGAAGACGTAGCAGTTATAAAAAGAATCAGACCCTCACTTCTTTCCTGTAACAATGTCCCAAACTGGAGTTTCACTTCTACTGGTACATACAATGTTAAATTTGGATATCATAGGCTGAAGACTTTGGGAGAATAAGTTTATGAGGTTATTGCAGTTGATCAAGTAATGGTTTGCAATACTATCTGGAATCTTAGACTGCAACCAAAGCTAAAGCATTTTTTGTGGAGACTTGTCCATAAAGGAATTGGAGTTGGTTCAGAACTACAAAGAAGAAGCCTGAGAGGGGAGTTATCTTGCCCTTTTTGTGGTGAACATCAGGAAACTGTTGATCACTTGTTCTTTAATTGCCGTTTCTCTTTAGAAATTTGGCAATTGGCTCCTATTAGGAGCTTTTCTCCAGGGCAACTATCCACATGTGTGGTGCATAACATTAATTATATACTAACTTTATCTCTCTATGCTAATGATGCAGAAGAGCAGGATACAACTGGTCTAGATATGTCCATTCCTTTCCCTCCGTACTTAATTTGGCGCATTTGGAAGAGCATGAACGACCTTGTTTATTTTGGGAAGCGTTGGTCCATACCTGATATCGTCAACAAATCTTTAGTGGATTGGAGGACATACAACAAATCATCAGCCACATCCAATTGTCACCTTCATCCTCCTAAATCAAGGATACTTCAAAC
Organism: Iberis pinnata; assembly: GCA_900406425.1. Taxonomy (NCBI): domain Eukaryota; kingdom Viridiplantae; phylum Streptophyta; class Magnoliopsida; order Brassicales; family Brassicaceae; genus Iberis; species Iberis pinnata. The sequence goes on along the minus strand of OVBE01005336.1, from coordinate 19,081 downwards.
ACACGCGGAGTCAGATGCTGTACATATCTTTACAGATGCTTCACGGCTTACCTCCACACATGTTGCAGGTTTAGGTTGGTGCCTCTTTCAGAATGGTAATTTATTGATGTATGGTTCAACCTCTATGCAACATGTAGACTCATCTCTCCACGCAGAGGCCCTTGCAATACTAGAAGGATTAAAACATGCACATAGGCTGGGTTATGAAGGTATTATCGTTAATGGTGATTGCCAATGACTCATATCTACATTACAAAATCATCTACTGCATAACTCAAGTTCCATATGGAGTCACAACATCACAGTTGTGTTAAGGGATATTCTATCTTTTAGTCCCAATCTGGTTCAATCTTTTGCTTTTGTATCGAGAGATTCTAATACTCTCTGTGATAGTTTAGCAAAACAAGCAAGGATTCATATGTCTACTACTCTTGTAAAACTTTTATCCTAACTTATCTATATAAAAATATGTTGACAAAAAAAAGGTAGTTGCACAAGACTAAACTAAAATCTGGATAGTTATAACAAAAAAAAATTAAAAAATCTGGATAGTTAGGAACGCTAATTAAATATGAACATTTATTTTATAACAAAATTGGTGTTCTGTTTAATTGTTCAAAAACATTAAAATATATAGTTATATTTTCATGCACATATCATATTTTTATTACTAAATGCTAACACATAAGTAAAAAGTAAAAAAATATATTTAATAATTGAAATAGAATATATATATTAGCAAAATTCAAAAACTGAATCAACTTAACTTTTGAGTTTTTTTTTATAGCATCTTTTAAGTTCTTGTAAGAACTAAAAATCTATAGCAGAATCAAAAATCCAAAAATTAACAACAAAAAACTAAAACTAAAATCTAAAATCCAAGAACTATTAAACATTCATGGTCTTTATTTTTGCAAAATCAAATACGAAAGACTATTCTAAAAACTCAAAAAATCAAAACTATATAATTAAGTATATATTTCCTCCTTTAAAAAAAAACTAAAAATAAAATGCCCACTTTAATAAATTTGCCACAAGTATCATTCGCCACAAATATGTTACGGCTTGTTTTTGTAGAAAAAAAACAGCCATAAATTTACCACGGTATTTGCTAACAATATTTTGAAAATTATGATTTTGTTTAATTTAACTTATATGATATTCAATAGTTTGAGACTTTTTTTTTATAAAACTTCATTTTAATCAAATATTGCCATCTTTTATATATATTTTAAAAGGATTGATGGTTTAATAATCACTTTAAATGCATTATAAACAAATATTTCCTCCGTATTTGAAAGAGTGTCATTTTAACTTTAATTTTTTGTTTCAAAAATTTCATTTTTAGGTTTTTAATGCAGAATTTAAATGAGTTTGACTTTTCCGATCAATAGAAAAAGTGCAGTACTTTTTTCTATTAGTTGATTTCAAATACTTAGGGGGTTTATTGAATGTGAATTTACACAAATCCACTGTTATTCAAACAAAATTTTTGAAATGTCTCAGAAAATCCACAGTTATTGAACTAGTAATTTTAAAAAGTCTCATGAAATCCACTGTTATTGGAAATATTTTAAATAGTGGATTTCTGATGATTTGATGGTATTTCAGTGGATTTCCTTAGTTAAAAATACAAAATCTCAAATCACATGGTTTTAGGTGGGATTGTAGAGAATTTTAAAACAAATCATATGAATTTCCTAATTCACGTAAAAACTAACTACAACTCAAATCACTTCAAATCATATCAAAAGTTTGTTTAAATACATCCCCTTAATGCAATTTTTTTGGAAAAATGAACTTTCTAAATCTGTGTGAAAAATTCAAAACTGACACTCTTTCAAGATTAGAGGGAGTAATAACTAACCTTAATTGTTATGTTGATGTATCATTTTTTTATGAGTCATTATAATTTATTCTTCTTCAATTAGTTCTTGACATGTATTGATGTTATAAGTCTCATCGTCCAAATTATATTGGTATTAATACTCAACTTTTACACCATGAGCTGTCCAAATTATATTGGTATTGATGAGCTTTGCATTTTTAAATTTTTTGCACAGGCACCATACTTTATGCCTTTTATACATTTGTTGTTCTGCTAAACCGATGAATTGAGTTAATCCCACTTCAAATTCTTTGTATACACATCCAGTGAATGGATCGAAACCGTTATACATTTATTTTCTCTACAATTCATATTAGTGATTGATGTAGCACATATTAGTTGGATTTTTTTATTGATACTTGTTTAACTAGTAAATGATTGGTTTATGGTTTTTATGGAACTTGGTGCATGCGTTTTCATGGTTTTCTTTAAATTATTCTAGTTTAGATTTTTCTACGAGATATTTTATTAGATTTGGTGTTTTAGATAAGGTTTAGGTTTTCCTATTCTTATTAAGGTTAGTGGCTTATAAATACTTCTTATTTTAGGCTTGTTCGATTTTTTTGATCATAGATTTTAATAAAGAATTTGGTTTTTGAACGATCTCCTAACAAAGAACGGTGGAGAGTATTCACAGACGAGCTTCTCACGAAGTACTGTGTAGAGTATACATAACCCTAATAATTTAATAGCTTATGCTTCTCTATCAGTTGGTATCAAACTTCGTTCCCCTGAGATTTCAGAGCCATGCCGCCTAAGAAAGATAAAGAAAAGGTTTCTACAAGTGACAATTTGATAATTATTCAACATAATCCAGCACCAGCAACGATGACTTGGAATAAATTACGTTAAACTCTTCTTCCTACGCAAGAAAACATTCAACAAACAGTTCATGCTTCGATTTAGGAATTAGGCGACAAACTGGTGCAACGTCTGGCAGGGAATCGAAAGCCTTTGTTTGAAGAAGAAGAGAACAACACACGTCATCATGATCACCATCGTTGCCATCGCCTAGATGTTGATAATCATCGACGTGATGAGCATATGAAGAACAGGATGATGATCACCCATGGGTGCGTCATCGCGAAGTAGTGCGCCAAAAAAACCATAATGCTTGGGAAGCACGCTTTAAAGTCGGTAATCATGAGTTTCATGACAGCGCAAGGGTGATGCTTTGTTAGATTGGATAATCTATGTTGAAGAGATTCTCAAAATTAAAAAGTACCTATTGATCAACAACTACCATTGATTTCCATGCGCTTTCGTGGTCATGCAGCATCTTGGTGGAAGCAAACAAAGGTAACTCGCGTGTGTTTGCATAAAGATATGATTCGATCATGAGAAAAGTTTAAGAAGAAGCTTCGCTCGACGTTCCTCCCTCATAATTATGTTCGTCTAATGTATACTAGTTTACAAAATCTACGACAAGATTCTTGGTATGTTGATGAGTATGCTAAAGAATTCTCTATGCTTATAACTCATGTCGAGATCTATGATAGTCCATCTCAACTGGTCTCCCGTTTCATTGGTGTTTTGCGCCCCCTAGTTTCAAAACACCATGTCTCGGGTTGATCCTCTTTATGTAAGGAAAGCACATAGACAAGCGGCATCATTCGAGACCCAACAACAACGTTCTTCATGGACCACTCAAGCTCAACGCAACTGCACATCAGAGACCATACCAACAGAATTTCAGTCCAACAAAGAATAACCTAAGTTCAGTAACACTCGCAAACAACCTGCAGCAGAAGACCAAAATCTCTAACATTCATCAAGACCTAATGCATTTTGTTTCTTTTCGTGCGGCGAATCGGGTCATCGACAAACTGCTTATCCTAATCAATCACGTCGCGGATTACTCCTCGAAGATGTAGCTGATGATACTCATGTTGATGATGACGAACGCCCTTAGAGGATGATGAATTCAATGACGACTTCATTTATCCTACTCACAGAGATTCGAGTACATTACTCGTCCTTCGTCGTGCTTGTATAACACCTCAGCGGCAAGATAACATATGGCTTCTGATATTACTCATTTTTAATGCCTTATAGTGGATATTTATACTTGCTATTTGACATTATCCAAGTATTTTCCTTGTGTTTTTGGTGTATTTTCAGGATTTTAGGTGTTAGAGACGTTTTGGATGCAAATTGACATATGCAGATGCAGTCCGACAGAAAGGTCAGAAGGTTATCAATGTTTGAAGATGTTCCCATGGATGGATTGAGCTGAAATTTTGAAAAAAACAAATCCACGTGAGTTAGCTTTCATATGGAAGTGGTTTGAAGTCAATCCATTGGTTCAATCAAAAGTTATGACGATTTTACTGAAAACTGGTCAAGCTGTCTTGCAGAAGAAGCATGTGTAGGAAGTGAAAAAGAGATCGATCGATCCAAAGCTCCTGGAAACTTACGTAAATTAGGTCGAACGATCCCTAAAGAGATCGATCAATCCATGTGGCCGAGAATCACTAAAATCTTCCAAAATTAGAATTATTCCCTCAAGACTTATCAAAATATTTTCCTTATTGGTTTTAGTTTATTTTTCCTTATTTTTAGCACTAAAAAGCCTTAGACTTAGGTTTATTTTTCTATCAATCGCTTATTTTATTTTTCCAGAGCTTTTAGAGAGACAGGATATGAACCTATGTATTTTGGAGAAGATTTTCGAACTCTATCTTTTTATTTATACAAATTGGTTTTTGAATATGTGTTCTTCTCTGATTATGACTTGTGTTAACTTTTCTATATCCGAATAGTTCAATTGTGAGGTTTTAGGGGTTTCCCAAGGAAACTAGATTTGATTGTTAGGGTTTGACATAATGGATTGAATTTGTTAGGTTCTTAGTCTATATTTGTTTCTAATGCTTGAATTAGCTTGATCACCTAGTTCATGAAAATATGTTAATAAATACAAAGAAATTTGGTTTAGAGACCTGACGTAGTCTAGATGAATAAGTGTCTTTGCTTGCGGGAGTATTGTCTTAGATGCTTATGAACATATCAAATATGAATCTAATGCATGATTGAATTATCTAAATACGGCGGAAGTTTATCTTTAGTAATTCAAACATAGGGATCTAATACTTTAGGAGAAGATTAGTCTTCCATTGTCTTTAGAGTTGAGAACTATTTTCATTAGTAAATCATGCATGTTAACCTGAGCTTCAAACCTGAATACATGTGGGATTCTCTGATGCCTAGCGCTTTATCTTTTTTTTTAAACCGCTTTTTGTTATTGCTTATTCTCAGTTACAATAAACTTTATTTAATTTGTCTTAGCTAGAATCGAATTTCGAACTGAAAGTCGTACGTTTTTGGTCTTGGGTTAAAAATGATTGTATCAAGTTTTTGGCGCCGTTGCCGGGGACCAATACAATGCCTTTTAAGTTTTATTTAGAATCTAGTCTAAAATCTTATTTTCTCTTTTTTATTTTTTTATATATATAGGTGATGGCCATGGATTACAATGATTGGATACATGAGCAGGAGAACACATTCGAAGATAACATTCAGGATAGGTCATATGAGGAGGAACCATCTGATGAGAACGTGCTTACCCTAGAACAAAAACTAGAGTTGGATTATCTTGAAAAAAAAATATCCAACACTGTCAAGAAGAGTTATAGCTGAGTTTCTTAGACAAAACATCCTTTTACACCGAGCATCACTTGAAGGAAGAGATATCACACGTGAAGAGGTAAACTTGGATGAAAAACTAGAAGAGGTACTATATTAGGTTCCACCAAGCCAACTAGAAGGTATGTTTGAGTTTAACTATGAATTTCATGATTATGAATTATGTCACATGCATACCATTGAAGATATAACTTCTAGTTTTCATACACCCATGATTGTTGATGAATGTTATGATTTGATATGTGAGTCTCAAAGACTAGATACTATGAGATTTGAAACACTTACTAGGATTTATGATAGAATGTTATAATATTCATGATCTCAAGTTAAAGTTTTCAATGCATGATGAGTTTAGTCCACTTCTTAAAAAAAACTTCCTAGGAGATGTGCTTGATGTAGATAAGATCTTGAGTGATTTAGAAAATCCTAAGGTTGAGATGGACTTTAGAAGTGAGAATGATGTGTTTTACATAATTGATGGTGATGAAGTTGACTATTTTGTGTTGAATTCGTCTAAACCTGAAGTTGATTTTATTTTTCCATCTAATAAATTTGATTCTCATGAGCCTCTAGTAATCAAGAAGCAATTCATGATATATGTTACATATGTAGTCCGCTTCTTTGATGAGATTGATGTCTTTTTGTCATGGGCAATATTGTATTTTTTTGTGCATATGTTCTATTGCACTAATAGGAGAATGACTAAAGGTACATTGGGTCAGCCATTTGGTTATAGTGACTAGCACATTGTGCTCCACAGTCAAGCTAACGACTTTAAACAAGCGTTGAGTGAAAGGCAACCCACTATTTGGTGTTTTGGATTATGTTTTTGATTCTTGAGTCAGTCCATATTTAGGTTACTAACTTATTAATTTTCAGTTGTGAGTTCAAAGTGTTTCAAGAACTTTCAGAGAAAATCTGGTCGGACATACAGATTGATCTATCCGTCTATGGATCGATCGATCCTTGAAAAATGGTCATGAACACGCTATTAGAGATTGATCGATCTGTCTATTGATCGATCGATCCATCGTTGCTAAGAAGCCAATCAATCTCCTTCTCAGGAAAGTACCAAAACTCTCTTTGAACTAATGGTTTTTGTCATTTATCTATTAGTCTGGTCTTATTCCTTCTCTTGGATTTATTTTCACACTAGGATGGTGTGAAGTAAGTCCGGGGAGGGTGTATATCTACTAACGATGTTTTGTGTCATTTTGGATGTTTCGTCATTTAAAAAAAAAATTTGGTTTAATTGTGTCGAGTCAAAGGAATGATGACCAGAATCTTTGATGATTATTAGCCTAGTGTGAGTTTAGACTTGATTTCTATTTGATTACTAACTTAGATTAGCTGTTGTGTTTAGGATTGGAACCCCCATTGACTAATTTATTATGCCTTTGAAAATTTTGATATGTTGGATTGTTGATGATTAGATGTTAGCTCTACTTTGTTATGACTAAATTTGATCTTAAATTCTCTTATCTATGGTGTTGGAATACTTTGAGCTTGGTATTTTTGTCTTCAACCTTCTGTAAAACCAACAGTTCTTTCAGTACGATTCTGATCTCCTTCTCCTTCCCTTCAATAAAAAACTGCAAAAAAAGAAGAATAAATGAAGTAAGTGAAAGCAAAACTTAGCAAAGCATAAAGTAAAAAAAAAAAGAATAAAAAAGTGAGAAAAGGAGAAGAAAGGGACGGGATCCGAAGTAGCTCGATGCTCGAATTGGTATAGGGATCCTGAATGACGGATACTCTAGTGCGTTGATCGATACCCCATAGGTAAGAATTCACCTAATTGAACTTAATGGAATCTAGAGAGATAGTTTATATGACTTAATGGTTTGGTTTGATTCGGGATTTAGAGTAGAGGGCATGTTGATTAGATTATGTGGTGGTTAACTATTAATTGCAATAAGTTTTCTAGGATTAGTGTATGTGGTTCTTGATTTCTGAACATGAGATTTCTGAGATTCTGAGAGTTCTTGTGTGGTCCGGTTTCCAAACCTCCTCTCTAGAATTGATGTATGCTTTACTTGAGAACAAGCAAAGATCTAAGTCTGTGGGAGTTGATATTACTCGTTTTTAATACTTCATAGTGGGTATTTATACTTTCAATTTGGCATTATCTGAGTATTTTCCTTGTGTTTTGGTGTGTTTTCAGGATTTTAGGTGTTCACGACGTTTTGGATGCATATTGGCATATGCATATGCAGAGTCCGGCAGAAAGGTCAGAAGTTTATCAATGCTTGAAGATGTTACCATGGATAGATTGAGCTGAAATTTTGGCAAAAGATAGCCATGTGAGTTAGCTTTCATATGGAAGTGGTTTGAAGTCAATACATTGGTTCAGTCAAACGATATGGCAATTTTACTGAAGACTGGTCAAGCTGTCTCGCAGAAGATGCATGTGCAGAGACAGATCGAGGGGTCCAGTAAAACAGGGATAAAAGAAAATATAGACTGAGGTATCCAGACTTGGACTGACCGGTCCACATACCTGTGAGAATTTCAAAGATTTTCCATATTTTGGAAAAGTGTCTTCAGGTCTATCCAACTTTTCCTATTTTAATTTATTTTCCTTTCTACTATAAAAGCCTTTTGGCTAGGTTTTATTAGAGTCAACGCTTTATTTTATTCTAATTTTTTACTGAGAGAGGGAGACGGATCCAGAACCTTGTATTTGGGAGAAGTTTCTCTGAACCCTTGTTTCAATATCTATTCTTGTTTGATGATTATGAGGTTTTATTTGATATTGATTTATGTTTACTTTTCAATGTCTGAGTAGTTCTCTAGTTAGGTTTTAGGGTTTCCCAGGGTAATCAGGTTTGATTGTTAGGTTTGTCATAAAAGGATTGAAATTGTTAGGTTTTTAGTCTTGATTTGTTTTAATGCATGAATTAGAGTAGCTAAGTAGTTCATTGATATTAGATTGATAAACACAAAGGGATTTGGTTTAGAAATTTGATATAGTCTAGATGAATAAGTGTCTTTGCTTGCGGGAATATTGTCTTAGATGCTTATGAACATATCGAATATGTACTTAATGCTTGATTGAATTATCTAAATATTGTGGAAGTTTGTCTTTAGTAATTCAAACATATGGATTAATACTCCGGGAGGAGATTAGTCTAGATTATGTCTTTTGAGTTGAGAACTATTTTCAAACGTAAATCCTTGCATGATAACCTAACTACTTGTGGGATTCCCTATTGCCTGACGCTTTTATTTTTATTGTTCACAACTGTTAGTTTTAATTATTGCTTTTATTCAGTCACAAACAACTCATTATTACCGTCTTAGCTTGATTCGATATTGAACCAAAACTCGTGCTGCCTGGTCTCTGTGGGATTCGACCCTATCTATACTCGACCCTATCTATACTACTGTGATCTTTTCTCTGCAGTGTAGTTTAGGAATTAAATTCTAAGTCTATCCGAATTTTTGCGCCGTTGTCGAAGACCAATACAATGCCTTTTAAGTTTTCTTAAGAGTCTAGTCTAAGATTTTTATTTTATAGTACTCATCTCGTTCTTTCTTCTTAGTTTTGTTTTTACAGGTGCAAGACCAGACGATCTAACAAATTGACTGACTTGATCAACTTTAGTAACACAGAACTCGTGAAGTTAGAACGCTCAAACCGGAAAGCTAAGAATAACGCAAGCTCATCTATTTCAGTGGCTGATAATGTTAATCTGAATAATCTGGTTGATCCTAATGGTCCAAATGATCCACCTCCTCCTGGACTCAATCAACTGATACTCAATCCAGTAGGAGGAGGAGCTAATGGCAATCAAGTGCCACAAGGACAACCAAGAGCTAATGGCAACTAAATTCCGCTAGTAAACCAAGGCGGTGAGAATATCGATGCAAGAAACTCCATCTTGTTGGGCAATCCGAATAGATTTTCCAATCAGCGTCTGCCTCAAAATCACCTTCTGGTTGGTGATTTCAAAAATCCTAAGCATTCTTCGCTAACAGAAATGCTGTCCAACCTCGACAACCTTAGTGTCGGTACTAGCAATTTCCCATTCAGCTCATTCAGATGATTCATCACAACCAGTTTAGTGGTCTACCCACTGAGCATCCCATGGATCATATTGACAACTTTGAGGACATCTGCAACATTACATAGCTTAATGGGGTATCACGAGATTTTATGCAATGCAGCATGTTCCGTCACCCTCTAGCTGAGAGAGAACTTCACTGGTTGAAATCTTTACGTCCTGATTCTATTATAACTTGGGATGACTGCAAAGACAAGTTCCTCAACCACTTCTTCACCTTTACTAGGACCAACACACTAAAGAACAAGATCTCTGGATTTATGCAAAGTTCAGTAGAATCATTCGATGAAGCCTAGGAACGATTCAAGAAACATCTTCGCGACTGCCCACATCATGGTTTCTTAGATGTAAGTCTCCTTAACACTTTTTACAGGGGAGTTGATCAGAAATACCAGATTTCCTTAGATACAGCAAGTGATGGTGATTTCATGACTAAAGCTGTCTATGATGCCTATCGCTTGATAGAGAACCTAGCTATTAGCAACATCAATCTTTATCCAGATTTTGATAGAAGAACCAAGGAAATTACATCTGAAAACTATGAACTTTCAGAATTGAAGGGACAAGTCACAGAGATAAAAAGGCTCCTTATTCAACGTCTCAAGAACCAGAGCCAGAAACATGTCAGTTTTGCTGAGGACCTAGAAGTTGATTGCTTTGCTCTTTAAGAGCAAAATACTGAAGGAGTTGAAAAAGAGGTAAGTTACATCAATAGCCAAGGTCAAAGGGTCTAAAATCAAGGGTACAACCGAGGATACAAAAGAATCATCCAAATCTCTCTTGGAGAAGCACTAATGTAGAAAATCCTCAAGATCAAGTCTACCCAACTCAACAGCAAAAGACGTTTGTGCACAACTCCAATTCAGGCGGTTTCAACAAACCTCTCAGCCTGTATTTCAACAAGCACCTCCACCCCAATCTCAGCAAAGCAACTCAATTGAGATGATGTTCAAACAAATATTGGAAGGACAACAACAATCCCAAAGAGAAGTAAATGAACTAAACCTGAAGTTTGAAGTCCTCTCTACACATGCCAAACACCTTGATACTCAAGTTGTGAAAAGACAAGTTGGTGTCTTTCTTGGGAAATTTGAAGAAAATCCAAAAGGCTATTGTAAGTCCATAATTAAGAATAAGGTTGATGAGAGAGAAAATGTTGTTGAAGAAGTTATATAAAAAGATGCAGAAAAAAGTGCAGAACAATCTGCCCAGAAGATGGAATAAGGGGTCCAGTTGTGCCGGATGATCTAGACCGACCAGTCCAGCCTAGACTAACCAATCCAAACGTGCAAAAAATCCTAGAGAATATAGACCGACCAGTCCAGTCTGGACCGATCAGTCCGACGAGTTATGCCCGATTCGGAGAGCCAGACCGACCAATCCAGTATGGACCGACCAATCTGCCAATTACAGAGAAATCGCCACCTTTTTCCATCTACAAACCGAAGGTTCCTTACCCAGTTAAGCCTCAGAAGTCCATAAGTGAATTTAAGGATGGAGAGATGATAAGTAGGAAACCAAATCCCCTTAGACATCCTCATAAGCTACAAGATCATGGAGAATTTGTGGTTCCTTGTTCGATCAACGAGGTAAATTTAAAAGACTCACTCTACGATACAGGTGCTAATGTGAATGTCATGTCGATAGTTGTTGCCAAAATATTGGAAATTTCAGGTATCCAACCATCTATAACATCTTTTAATATTGCTAATGATTCTATTATATCTTCGAATGGATTTATCTCTTATCTGCTGGCACAAATTAGAGATTGTCTAGTTCCTATTGATTTTCATATCTTGGAAATTAATGGAAATTTAGATAAACCACTAGTTTTGGGGAGACCTTTTATAGCATCTGAAGGGGATGTAGTTGACATGCCTAATCGGCGTATCTCCCTCACAAAAGTCAAGAAAAGATTTTTCTATCCAGCAGTCCCTCAAAAAGGTGTGAATCGAATCACTGAGGTTAAGGAAGAGCAGGTTTTCACTGATCCTCATCTGGAGCGTGGTGTTAAGGGTGCAACTAATGAATTCATTGTTGGAGATTCTCATGTTTCAACAAAGAATACAGTACCAAATATCAAAGATAAAGTGAAACAGAAGAAGATCAAAGGAGATCCTTAGGTAACTTTCATTCTTCATGCAATAGGTGGAGATGCAATTGAGTATAATGTGAAAAGCAGAGGAACTCCAAAACCTTTTTCAAAGGTTAGAGATTTTTCACCCTTGATCTTAAAGAGGAAGGACTAGAAGCCGCAAAGGATGTGTTGAATAAGGTTTTGAAACTTAAGATGTCTCATTATGGATCTTGTTATGGAGCATCTCTTGATGCTGATCCAATTCCAGCTTAGAGGTAAGTACCGTCAAGCTAAGTGACATTAAAAAAGCGCTGAGTGGGAGGAAACCCACTATTTGGTGTTTTAGGTTAGTTGTTTTTCAAATTTTAAGTCAGTTTTTCTTTTAGTTCTAACTTATTTATTTTTAGTTTTGAGTTCTTTCTGATTTAGGATATTACTGGTGAAGGATCTTCAAGACACTCCGAGTTACCTTTACTCTATTTTCATTCTTAATCATCTCACTTGAATTGTTGGTTATCTTAATGGTTTCTCTCTTGATTCTTGCTAATGTCTATTAGTAATGCTAAGATCATTGCTCACCATTAACCGTTTTTCTTGATGTTTTAATTTGAGTTGATTTAGACCTATGATAAGTTGGTTTTATTCTCATTAAGTATCTCTTGATTTTTGAAAATTATAATCAATATTGCTTGATCATTGCTCTTTATTTTCCAAATTGATGATGTGATATTGGATTGATTGCTTAGAACTGTTTTGAGTTGTGCCTTTCACATATGATTCTTGCTAATTGTTCATTAGTATTGCTCGATGTTTCTGCTCTTATTGATTTCTCTTACAAGTGATTCTTGTTACACTCTTCAGTTAACATTGCTTCTTCATTGTAAAACCATTCTATTATGTGTTTTGAATCGGAAGAATTCTAACACCTTTTTGAGTGTTTGTTCTTTTTGACGGCATAGGAGTTCGGAACGGAATTCAGATTCAGGGCTATACATCATTAGTATTTCCTCTTCACTTGAACTCATGTATTTTATGTTTATTTTCATCTATTTCAGACTCATATATTGATTCAGGTTACTCTTATTTCTTCTCTTGGATTTATTTTCACACCGGGACGGTGTGAAGTAAGTTTGGGGGAGGATGTAATGAATTGATGTTTTGTCTTTTGGTGAAAAATTTTCAAATTTTTGTTTTCTAATTTAGAAGAGTCTAATCGAGTCGAAAGAATAATGACCAGAATATGTAATGATTACTAGCCTAGTGTGAATTCAGGTTCTTTTTCTATTTGACTACTAACTTAGAATAATTGATGGACTTACGAATGGAACCCCATTGATTGATTGATATACCTTTGAAAGTTCTTATCTTTGGATTATTGATGAATTGATGCTAGCTCAACTACGTTATGACTTAATTTTATCTTAAATTCTTTTGCTTATGGTGGTTGTATACTTTGAAAGTTAGGTACATTGCTATTCAGTTCTCTGTAAAACCGACAAGTTCTTTCAGTATGATTCAGGTCCTTTTTCTCTCTCCCTACAGAAAATTTAAAAAACGGTACAGAAAAAGGATTGATAGCGAGATCTAGAAATCCGTAGTCATTCCCAGAAAAACTGGCTGCTAAAAAAAGAAAAAAAGAAAAGAAAAGAAAGAAAAGCGCATAAATGCGAAGAAATAAAAACAAAGATCTAAGTCGTTTCAAACCTCATCTATGGATTTAATCTTGCTTTACTTGAAGACAAACAAAGAACTAAGTTAGGGGGAGTTGATATTACTCAGTTTTAACGCTTTCTAGTGAGAATTTATGTTTTCTATTAAGCGTTGTCTGAGTGTTTTTCTTGCAATTTGGTATCTTTTACAGGTTTCTAGGTGTTGGGGTCGTTTTGCACGAAATGGATGCAAATGGACATATGTAGTTGCAGAGTCCAGCATAAGGGTCAAAAGTTTTCCAATGATTGAAGTTTTTTCCATGGATAGATTTAGCTGAAATTTGGACACAAGGTAGCTACGTGGGTTATCTTTCATATAGAAGTGGTTTGGAGTCAATCTATTGGTGCAATCAAGAGTTATGATAATTTTACTAAAGACTGGTCAAGCTGTCTAGCAGAAGATGCATGTGCAGAGACAGACCGAGGGGTCCAGACTTGGACCTGCCGGTCTAGTAAAATAGGGAGAAAAGAAAATATAGACCGAGGGATCCAGACTTGGACCGACTGGTCCACTTACCTGCGAGTTTTGAAGATTTTTCATATTTTACAAAAGTGTCCTCAAGCCTATCCAACTTTTCCTATTTTAATTTATTTTCCTTTGTACTATAAAAGCCATTTGGTTAGGTTTTATTAGAGACTACGCTTGATTTTATTCTAAGTATTACTGAGAGAGGGAGACGGATCCAGAACCTTGTATTTGGGAGAAATTTCTCTAAACCCTTGTTTCAATATATATTCTTGTTTTATGATTATGAGTTCTTCTTTGATATTGATTTTTGTTTACTTTTCAATGTCTGAGTAGTTCTCTAGTTAGGTTTTAGGGTTTCTCAGGGAAATCAGGTTTGATTGTTAGGTTTGTCATAAAAAGATTGAAATTGTTAGGTTTTTAGTCTAGACTTGTTCTAAATGCATGATTTAGAGTAGCTAACTAGTTCATTGATATTAGATTGATAAACCTAAAGAGATTTGGTTTAAAATTTTGATATAGTCTGGATGAATAATTGTCTTTGCTTGCGGAAGTATTGTCTTAGATGCTTATGAACATATCAAACATGTACTTAATGCTTGATTGAATTATCTAAATACGGCGAGAATTTATCTTTATTAATTCGAACATAGAGATTAATACTTTGGGACGAGTGATGAATCTGAATTTTCATGGTTTTTACATATCATTTAGCATCAATTCTGAGGTCTTTAGGCATGCATACATCACATTTATAGTTGATTTTGGTAAGTTTGTGGTTTTTAGGACTTTTGCATTAGAATTTGCATATGCACGTATTTTGGAGATGTTTTAGGACTTTCAGGAGTTTTCAGGAAGGTTTTGTGGGAATTCAGAAAAGCAGCACTCAACCTGGAATGGAGCAGCACTTAGCGCGGAATGGACTGGCACTCATGTGGATCGATCTCAGCTTCACCTGGATCGATCTCAACTTCACCTGGATCGATCTCAGCTCACTCCTGCATCGATCCCAGATCGATCCTACAACACCTATCTGGATTGATCCCATCACACGTCTGGATCGATCATGCAGCTCACTCCTGGATCAATCCCAACACATATATGGGTCGATCCCAGCACACATCCAGATCGATCCTGCATCAACTTCTAGATCAATCCAGCATCAACTTCTGGATCGATCTTGCATCAACTTTTGGATCGATCTTGCATCACTTCTGGATCGATCCTAGCACTCAACATCAGATCGATCTTGTTCAAGCCACAAACAAGCTGGATTGATCTCAAGCTCAACTTCTGGATCAGTCTCATTCAAGCGTCCCCAACTCATATCGATCTTGCACTTACCAACTTGGACCAAACACGCTCTGACCCGACCAACTCATTTCCGAAGTGGACCTAACCCAAGATCCGAGCCAATGATTAGTTTTTGTCTTTAGTGCGATTAAGGGCTTTTCTCTGAACACTATAAAAGCCCTAACTCGTCTCATTTTGCATAAGTCTTGTTTTTCTTTCCCTTTAGGTTTTGTCTTAGGTTGTCATTTTGCTTTGTTGTTCTTCATGTTCTTAGGTGTAAACCCATAATATTTTAAGTTTATGCTAATCTTATGCTTTTCCTTTACTTTTCTGCTTAGCTTTAGGTTGTTGCTTATCTGGTGCATGTTGATCTTTCATTTTTGTTTTTAATCTTGTGTTTTAAGCTTTGATCACTTTCTGGGTTAGTTACTGTTCTATTGATGTTCTTGCTTTTCTAGGTTTATGTTCTTGTTGTTCTTGTTGTTTAACCTTAGATCTGCATGTTTAGCTTTGAAGTTATGATTTCTGTTTCCTCTGTTTTTACTTCCATGAGTAGTGAGTAGTTCCTTAAGTTCCCGAGGATGGGGTAGACTGGGGTTGATGTCCTGATCTCACCTTAGACATATAAGCTTGTGTGAAAACTTGCATCCCTTCTGTTTCATTGTGCTTAATGCTAGTTTCTTTCACGCCAATCGAAATCTGATCTTGGACATTCCAGCGCCCGAAAAGCGTTTTATGGAATGTCTGATCATAATGATTTTAGAGATTAGTCTATCTTTACGCAACGCCTAGATGCTTAGAATATGCATCTCAGCCTAGGAGGTTGGATGACTAGGGGGCTTTTTGGCTTTGGTAGGTTGATGCTTAATGCCTTCTAGGTAGTGTACCGTTAACGGGAGTTAGGTCTGGTGATTGCTTAGGTTAATTCCATTTATCAAGAGATTGGACTTGGTTATTTATGAACCTATCGTCTAGGGATAGCTTACTGATTTTTTGAGGTATGTTAGGTGCTTAGGTAGATTGGGACGGATCTCTAGTTGATTACCCTTAGTCCTCAGGAGCTGCTTCACATTTGTTTACATCTTTCATTCTCTCTGCTTTTACTATGTTTTTGCATCTTAGTCTTTTATGCTTCTTTTTCTGTTTATGCACTTTACTTCCAGCATGTTCACTGCACTTAGGATCTGTTAGTAAACCACCCGTTTTTACTGCTTAGCTTGAATTAGGAGTATCCATTGCAATTCAGATTGTTAGTATGCACCTGATTGGATTGATAACCCATCTATACTACAATGATGGGATATTGATACTCTTTAGGACTTAAATATCCTACTATCAACGAGACTAGTCTAGCTTCTGTCTTTTGAGTTGAGAACTATTTTCAAACGAAATCCTGGCATGATAACCTGACTTTTAATCCTTGCTTTTATTCAGTTACAAACAACTCATTATTATTGTCTTAACTTGATTTGATATTAAACTGAAACTTGTGTTGTCTGGTCTCTGTGAGATTCTACCCTATCTATACTACTATGATATGTTCTTTGCAGTGTACTTTAGGAATTAAATTCTAAGCCTATCACATCTCTCATTGGACAAACACGTATCCCACCTTCACGAAGTGCTTAAATTCTTATAAGCAAAGAAAATTTTTAATGCGAAACATAAATGCTCATCCGATGTCAAAAAGGTTCCGTTTCTAGGTTTCATTATTTCCAATCAAGGTCTCTCGATCGATAAGTCAAAAATTGACGCCCTCAAAACTTGGCCGACACCAAAAACGATTACTGAGGTGCAAAATTTTCACGGCTTAGCTTTGTTCTATTGTCGTTTTATTGCCCACTTCAGTACCCTCATGTCCCCAATTACCGAGTGCATCAAAGCCTCCAAGTTCCTTTGGACCTCTGACGTCGTAGCTGCTTTTGATGTGATCAAAGAAAAGCTAATGACGGCACCAATCTTGATTCTTCTTGACTTCGTACAACCATTTGAGCTCCATTCTGATGCTTCAAAATTAGGGATTGGCGCCATTCTGAGTCAACTATGCAAACTCGTCACCTATTACAGCAGAAAGTTGTATGGTGCAAAACTCAGTTACAGTAATTATGACATTGAGTTTGACGTTGTAGTTCAGGCAATAAAAGATTGGCGTCATTACCTTATTCATCACGACTTTATACTCTTCCCGGATCGTGATGCGCTTTGCCATCTAGATCGCTAAGCAACAATTTTGTCACGACATGCTTCCTGAATCGCCTACCTGCAACAATTTACGTTCTCCATATGTCATCAAGCCGGACAACTCAACCGGGTAACCAATGCGCTCATTCGCCATCATAGCCTGTTCACAACGATTCATAGTACAGTTTATGGGTTCGTTATCTTTGCCGATCTTTATGTCTCAGACCCTTTCTTTGGTCACATCTACGCTAATGTCTATGCAGGATTCAACAAGGATTTTACATTACATGAGGGTTTCTTATTTAAAGACGTCCGCATTTGTGTTCCCGATTGTAGTTTGTGTATACAAATAATCCTTGACCTACATTACTAAGGTCATGTTGGCCGTGATAGGACTCTTCAGCTGGTGTCTGAATCATATTTTTGGCCCATATTGCGGCGCGATGTTGAGCGATGCGGCATATGTCAATGGTCAAAAGGCCACGAACACGGGGTTGTAGCCTTTGATTAACACTAGTATGGATTTTGTGTTGGTGATAGTAGGATTTTTATGTCCTATCGGGTATCAATCACCCATCGTTGTAGTATAGATGGGTTTGTCAATCCATAATGAGAATGCACTAAGCAATATGGAATGAGATGGATGCTTTAAAGTCAAGCTAAGTGTTAAAGGGGGTTGTTTCTAAAAGGTCCTAAATGCAATGAACATAAAAAGCATAAAGACAGAAAGAAGCATAAAAGACTTGAAAGTAAAAACAGAGTAAATGAAAAGAGAATGAAAAATGCAAGCAATGTAAAGTAGTTCCTGACGACATAGGGTAATTGACTAAGGATCTATCATGGGTTACCTAAGCATTTAATATACCTCACACAATGAGCTAACCCCTAGACAGTAGCAACACATGCAATCAATTCTAATTCCTTGGCAACCAATCTCAAGCCAAGCAGTCACAGACTCAACTGCCGTCATAGACGGTGACTACCTAACAGACATTAACAACAACTACTCTAGTCAATAAGCTTCCGAAAATCTAATGCCTTAGAAGGGGAAGACGAATCTCTGAAATCACCTAGGTCCGGACACCTTGAATGATTCACCTTCCAGTGTTGAAGGGCCTAACGACGGGTTTTCAGTCCCTTCCGGGTAGAAATATAATCAGCATTACGAACAGGTGAAACATAAGGGATCTAAGATGAAACATCTTAGGCACTAAGGTAAACCCCGAACATCAACCTTAGTCTATCCCCATCCTTAGGAACTTAGTGAACTACTCACTACTCATGGGAGTAGAAGCAGATGAAACAGAAAACATAATCTTAGAGCTAAACATGCAGATCTGGGAAAAACAGATGAAGAACGACAAGAACATAAACCCATAAATGAAGAACAATAATGAAACAGTAAACTAAAACAGGAAATTAAAGCTTAAAACGTAAATCAACATGCACCAGATATTAAACAAAGTAAAGCTAAGCAAGAAAGCTAAAGGAAAAGAGAAGATTAACTAAGAACTTGAAAGAAATCTGGTTTTTACACCAAGAACATGAAGAACAACATAAGAAAATAAAACCTAAGACTAAAACCTTAAAAGGAAAGAAAAACTAAGCCCTCTCAAATGGAGGCGAATTATNCATAGAAAAGCCCTAATTCGCACTAAAGACAAAATGCTAATCATTGTCTTGGATCTTGAGCCTTGGATCTATCCAATGCTAATGAAACCTAAGTTTCCTAATTCTACCCAAAGATGCGTCCTAGTTCTA
>OVBE01005335.1:0-21929 GCA_900406425.1 Iberis pinnata | reverse complement strand
TCCTAAAATAAGAGTAAATGACTTCTAAAAACTGCTAAAATTCAGAGACATCAGTTACATACGTCCAGGATGCACTTTATGCATGTACATGTTTAATCATGCTTCCAAGATATGTTTGTGTCTCACTGACGACTGGAGATCACTTCACCATAGACAGTTCATCATGCATTTTATTCTGTGTTGTGCTGTACCACCTGACATGAATTTATTGCATCTTGTTTTTTTATTCAGTATTATCAATCAAGCATGAGGAGAAAGACGAGACTAGATTACACTCAATGCTGGTTGATCCTTATTTCAGATTAGGATCAGATCACACTCAATGCTGGTTGATCTTTGTTTCAGGGGGAGTAGTGTTATTTTATGGGGGAGTGATTTATTGTTTGTTTTCATATGCGTTTTTGCATATTACATGTTGTGTTGGTCTGATTGTTTGTCTGTTTTGTTGATTATCAGGTGATCGTAAAAGTTCTTGATTGACAAACTCAGTTAGAAACGGGGAGATATTGAAGATGCAAAAGAAAAAGAAGATCAAAAGGTGATCATGGAAATGCTAGAGTGACAAACTCATTAAAAAAAAATGGGGAGATTGAAGATGCAAAGAATTAGAAGAAAAAAATAAATGGAAAATGGGACATTGGAAAAAAAAAGGAAAGCTGCTGGAAATAAGAAATCAGACAGCAAAGAAAAAAGGAAAAATGAAAGTTGTTGTAAAAAAAAAAAAAAAAAACAGCAAGCTTGGAGCAAAAGGAAGAATGGAGAATATGAAATATGAACAAGAAAGGAAAATGGAAAAAAAAAAAAGAAATAAAGGAAATGGATTTTGTGGAAAAGGGTTTATAGACTAGTATAAATATGAGACCAAGGAGAATGAATGAGACTAGTTCTCTTGGCCGTCATAGTTTATACATAGTTTGTGAGAACGTGTTGCTGTGTCTGAGCGATTGCACAAACAGAGAGTAGATCGTCAGAATAGTCAAAGGATTGAGTCTGAGCGATTGCAGACACAGAGAGCAGATCGTCAGAACAGACAAGGGATTGGATCTGAGCGATATCGAGAAGCATATCATCAGCGTGACTGGGTGACTGGAGAAGCAGATCGTCAGAGGTGAAAATATAGGATCTGAGTGATTGCAGGATCATATCATCAGCGTGGCTGAGTGATTGCACAAGCAGATCATCCATCAGACAGAAAAAGATTAGGAAAATCAAATTCAGTGTAATATAAAAAGAATATTATAATTGTGATTTGTCTTAATAAAGTGAAGTTTAGAAGAATTTGTGTTTGTCTTTGTATAAACTCAAGCACAGGCTTACGCATAAAGAACGTACCGTTCTTTCAACTCCAAAACCTTAGCATGTTTAGTCAATGTATTTTCTTTGCAATGCCTTCGATTGGTACTCGGCCTAGGCACTCGAACGTTATATTGTGAGCTGGTTTATATAAACGCAACAAACTGTTTAACCGGTCATCGCAATAAGTTTTCTGGACACAGTCAATTAGATAAAAGGGTTAGACGACGTGAAATAAATGTAATATATATATTATATTTGAAATGTTGACTAGACGAGGCTATCTGACTATAGCATTTTGATACTAACTCTTTTGACTTTCGGCTATGAATAGACGGGGTATCCACAAATTTTTAGTCTTTCAAGTAATTACGTTAACGGTAGTCGATGTACTTTTAGTTGTGATCGTTCTTTCACTCCGTCGATATCGGCGATTTCTCTCTCTATCTCCTCTCTGTCCTTTTTTCCGACCCCCTCTCCAATTGACCTGACCATCTATTTATACTGCTAAATGTCAGACTAATTCGTCGTGAATAGTAACATGACAGGTGTCTTCACCTGGTCGATCCTCGCATGCTATAGTTGGGCCTCCTTTTTATAACTGGGCCTGATTTTTTGTTGGGCCTTTGAGGGTGCTAAACCCTGGCCCAACCGTTACTCCCCCCCCCCAAGTCGACCAAAGATTTGTCGACTGGAACCATCTAGCCGAAGGTCTTGACATTGTGCTCAGGATTCGACGAGGTGAAGGCCACCTAGACGAATGGACAAGTTGGGAGTCCGAAGTAAGAAGCACTTTTTAATACACCGACGAGGTGAAAACTTAATGTGGTTAATCGTCGAGGTAGAAATTCTTCGTGAGTAATCGCCAAGGTTAAACTAACCTTGATAAACTGATGAAGAGCATCCATCGTAATTCATTGACGAGATGATCGTCTGCCTTGATCAATCGATGAGATAGCGCTACCAATTGACGAAGTAACAGCTTGTCACAATAAATCGACGAGGTACTAACTCGGCAAAGTACGATTTTGTCATGATTAGTCGACGAGATATTAATCTTGACGAGGTAGTAACTTGTCTTGGTTGATCAACAAGATACTAACTCGATGAAGTGGCAACTTGGAATGATCGGTTTGACGAGGTATTCACTCACGAAGATATGTTGGTCGACTGATGAACTGGTAACTCACTGCGACTAGTCAATGAAGCAAATGTCAATTAATATCGACGAAGTAAGATGGTTTCTTCGCACAGATTACAAAGCGTTTTGACCGTTCGGATAGGCGTCCCTTCGCATTCCACGTCAGCCCTTATAAGGGTCCCTTTCCCATTTATGCCTTCGTCTTCCTCATGCGCCAACAGGTATCGTTTCTCTCTCCATTCTCTTTGCTTTCTCTCTCTAGGTTTATAATTTTTGCACTATTTTGTTTTTTTGCTCCGCCGTTACTCCTCCGGCCAGTTTTTGTCGTTGGAAGATTTGTCTCCGATTTCCTGCCGAGTAATGTCTGGTGATCCTCAACTAGTATATGTGAAAAAAGAGGTCATATCAAACGAGGTGGGCTCGACGACGGGATCTGGAAACCAACAGATGATTGTTCATCCACCCAGTCCAAAAGTTGACGCTCCTGGTCAATTAGTCGTCACCGAGGCATCCTCTGAAGAGGAATATTTTCTACCGCATATAGAGTCGGGGCCTTTTCCCGACGAGGCAGGTCCTTCCGAAGTAGATCTCGAAGAGGGTGACTTCTTCGCAGGGTCTGGTCCGTCGAAGATGACGCATGTTGTGTAAAATCAACGACACCAACCTTGAGTTTAGAGTTCTGCAGTATTTTGAACGGCCATGGTCTCCGCCGGAAGGATACTTTACGCTTTTGAAGATTATTTCACCGATGTCAACTTGTGGTTCCTCCTCCCCCATTTATTGATGGCGTTCCATGCCCGACGTCGTATGGCCATGTCGCAATTCTCCATTGCGGCCATTCGAAACATAACGGTGATCCTTCTTCTGGGCAACGAGATAGGGATAGATATCTCTATAGATTTCTTCGACCTCATGGCGACTATACATAAAGTACACAAAGCCGTGAAGAGTGGGGCTCACACTCTAAATTTTGACACCGGTTTTTTCTATGTGAGAATGAGACCAAAATACAATCTTCTCACCGGTGCTAAAGGGAAGATATGGGATTGGAAGAGGCGGTATTTTTTCGTTAAAATTAACGACGCGGCTGTTCCTGAGTTAGGGCGAGAGTTTTTGTGAGACTGGGCTTTAGAGATTGGTAGTGCTTCGGCTAGTCATAGCAGTTTATTTAATGAATTACTAACACTTCCTCTCTTTTTGCAGATAAGCCATTTCCCTTCGAGGCCTTTCCTGATTGCTTCTTGGACTCAGTCGACAAGTTATCGAAGGCTTCCATACTTAAGTGGCCTGAAGTGGACGCGGCTAGAATTAGACAAAGCCTATCCCGCCTTGGTTCAGGTTGGTACTTCGTACTCATTTTATATTTTGCTTCGTCGTTCTTATGTTTTTCGTTATTTGATTTCAGTTAGACGAGAACACTATTCATATCCCAGGAAACCAGACATGTCCTCCGATTTTTTGAAGAGCTTGAGGGAAAGTTCCTTGAAGACTCAAGCCGAGGCTGGCACTCAAATGAATAATCAAGTAGTCGGGGCTGAAAAGAAAGGGGCTAAGAAACCGTCGAAGATGAAGTCCCTAGTGTCTTCGGCGAGAGTGGCTATCGAGAACAGGAAGAAAGAGAAAGCCATAGAGCAGGCCGAACTGTCTCAACAGCTCCAGGAAAAGTTAGGATTACAGGCTGCCGCAGCGAAGGCTAAAGGTAAAGCACATGTTGTGGAGCCGAGACCCAAGAAAAGGACTGCGGCTGGGGAGTCGAAGGGTTTAGAGATTGGTAAGGATGTTGCTCTACCAAACAATCCAAGTCCCGTTATTAACTTGGACGAGGAAGATAACCAGGCTGCTGGCGGGGTTGATAATCTATACGTCGACATCGACGATCTGTTTGATGATCAAGCTTCGGATGAAGGTGCTCTTCACAAAAAGCCCCGCCGGGATCCTGTCCCCTTCTCTTTTGTTTACCCGGATGCAGCCGGACTGGTCAACGACGCCCAGGCGTGTGCTGAGTTAGTTCGATAAATTCCAGGACTTAGTCGTCCAGTTCCAAGTGTGGCTAGCTCCCCTTCTCAAGAGTTGTTCAAGACTTATGCCTCCTACGGCATCCAAGTAGGTTTTCTTTTAAATTGATAGCACGTCTACTTATGAACAACCCTTGCTAAGTACTTTACTTGTTTCTGGAATAGTTTTTTTTGCTGCGGCGAATGCTATGATCACCATGTAATGATTCTAAGCTCACGAAGACTACTTCCTCCCTCGACGAGCTCAAGAAAATCATCGACCAATGCAATGTTGCTATTGCATTAGATGCGCAAAAGAGAAAAGATCTAGAGGTCGAAGTCGCTAACTTAAAGTAGTAGATAGTTCGTCTGAACGAGGAGAACATACGTGTCACCGAGGCAGGCAGAAGTCGGAGGGATGAGTTTGAGGATGAAAAGAATCTTCTCCTTGAAGAGAATGTTAAGGTCAAAGATGAGCTCGCCATAGTGAAAGAAACTTTAGGATTGGAGAGAGCTGGTCCAGACGCTCTGATCTTGAAGAAAGGGCAGCAAATGCAGGAGAAAAGTGCTACTCGATTCGAGAGGATTCGACGTCACCTGGACAGTCAAAATGCAGCTGATACGGCAGCCAAGAATGTTGGGATGATCGAAGGAACACTTGGCGTTATGGGGCTCATTGAGGACATGGGCGGTTTAGTGCCGGAAGCCATTGTGGAGAATCTGCAGAAGAGCCTCAAAACCTGGAAGGACAAGTTAGGCGAGGTCGAAGTTTTCCCTCTATCGAACGAGGACCTGGGAGTCTCCCCAGTGATCAATGAATCAGCATCGAACCATGAACTCCTTTCTCTGGAAGAAGTGGGGCGACTCCGCACTAGTGGGATCGAAGCTTCGACTGCGGAGCTGACCGAGAACAAGACTTCCCCTCCAGATGCTCCGACTTCATCTTATTTTTACTTAAGATTTTTTTTTGTTTATTTTGTTGAACTCCTTAGTCTTTGCAATCGTCTACTTTTGTTATGAACTCTAACACCTTGCTGCATATTTTTGCCAAGGGATTAATTGACGAGATTATTTTTTGAAAAGTTTATTCATACTAATCTACAAACTTTAGTATTTTTGCCTTTCCTTTCGGGAATATTTTAGGTTGTTTATGATCGACGAGGCTTTAGCTCGTTTAATGATCGACGAGGCTTTAGCTCGTTTAATGATCGACGAGGCTTTAGCTTGTTTAATGATCGACGAGGCTTTAGCTCGTTTAATGATCGACGAGGCTTTAGCTCGTTTAATGATCGACGAGGCTTTAGCTTGTTTAATGATCGACGAGGCTTTAGCTCGTTTAATGATCGACGAGGCTTTAGCTCGTTTAATGATCGACGAGGCTTTAGCTTGTTTAATGATCGACGAGGCTTTAGCTCGTTTAATGATCGACGAGGCTTTAGCTCGTTTAATGATCGACGAGGCTTTAGCTTGTTTAATGATCGACGAGGCTTTAGCTCGTTTAATGATCGACGAGGCTTTAGCTCGTTTAATGATCGACGAGGCTTTAGCTTGTTTAATGATCGACGAGGCTTTAGCTCGTTTAATGATCGACGAGGCTTTAGCTTGTATAATGATCGACGAGGCTTTAGCTCGTAAAGATCGACGAGGCTTTAGATCATTTAATGATCGACGAGGCTTTAACTCGTTTACAGATCGACGAGGCTTTAGCTCGTTTACTGATCGACGAGGCTTTAGCTCGTAAAGATCGACGAGGATTTAGCTCGTTTAATGATCGACGAGGCTTTAGCTCGTTTAATGATCAACGAGGCTTTAATGATTTTGAACAGAACCCTTAGTAGGGTGACCTACTCCCCCTCCAAAAAATCAAAAGAGAATAACCAAAATAATACAAGGTTTTTGTCAGTAGCTGTGTCTTCTTATACTACGAAGACTGCCTACGTACCCATTTTAGAGGGATCAAGCCAGACGTTGTTCTTTGTACAATAACAGCAAAAAGATTAAAGGTAAAGTTTCAGATGTCGGCCATTCCAAGGTCGTGGCAATCGTTGTCCGTCAAGCATGGTTAGCAGGTAGACGTTTGGTGCGACGATGTTAGTGACTTCGTACGGTCCTTCCCAATTGCTTCCCAACTTCCCTGCTCCATACTCCCTTGTATTATCGAAAACATGACGTAGGACGAGGTCTCCAACTACATAATTCCTAGGTTTGACATGTTTATTATAATGTCGTGCTGCCATCTGTTGATAATGTTGCATGCACCGAAGTGCTTGATCTCGTAGTTCCTTGAGTTCGTCGAGCATGTCTATAAGATCATTTGAAACTTAATAAGATAAGTCCATGTAGGTATCAACAATCGAAAAATAAGTGGCAAGAGGTTTGAATAATTTTGACCCTGCCTTGCATTAGATCAGTGTTGAGGTTGTCGTGCTGAGGTAACATCATTCGTCGTAAGCTATTAATGTTAATTTCCACAGGGACCATAGCTTCGACGCCGTGCAAGAGAGAAAAAGGGGTCGTGTTGGTCGATGATCGGAGCGTTATGTGATATGACCAAAGGACGCCGTCCAACTCATCGGCCCAGCACCCTTTCTTCTTTTCAAGTCGCTTTTTAAGTCCATTGACGATAGTCTTATTAACTGACTCGGCTTGTCCGTTGCCTTGTGGATATCTGGGAGTTGAGTGGCTAAGCTTTATCTTCCATTTCTTGCAGAAACCTTCAAACCGGTGTGAACAGAACTGAGTATCGTTATCGGTCACGATCTCATAAGGTAGACCGTGGCGACAAATAATATTCTTCCACACGAAGTTCTGGACCTCGGCGTCTTGAATTTTAGCATAAGCTTCAGCTTCAACCCACTTTGAGAAGTAATCGATCAATACTAACAGATACCTTCGTTTCCTGGATGAAGGGAAAGGTCCAACAATGTCCATAGCCCACCTCATAAACGGATAAGGCGGTGATGATACTCTTAAACATTCAACCGGTTGATGTCTTGTCGGAGCATGACGCTGACATTGCTCGCACTTTAGGTAGTAGGCTTGACAATATGAAACCATCATTAGCCAGATATGACCATGACGCTTTATTTTCAATACCAGAGAACGTCCACCGGAGTGGTTGCCACAAGCTCCCTCATGCATTTCGGCCATTACACGGTTGGCTTCTTCCTTTGATACACACTTTAGCAATACCCCAAATATATCCCGTCGAAACAACTCCCCTTCTATCAGCACATACTTTGAAGCTTTTTCCCTGAGACGTCGGGCTACCCATTTATCAGATGGTAAGGCTCCTTTACTTATATAAGCATATATTTCAGATCTCCAATCACCTTCTGTATGTTCGTCAATCATTTCTTTGTCATTTAAGGCATTATCATTTGAGGCCTCTTCTATCATGTGCACCTTGGTGCGCGATATGCTTGGAACAAAGATCTCTTCAATTGGGACTAAACGTGTTAACCCACTTGCTGGAGCGGAGGCTAGGGTCGCAAAGTTGTCCGCATAGGTGTTTTCACTCCTCCGAATTTTCACAATCTCAAAGTCGTCGAAATCCTTTATGAGGTTTTGGACGAGATGGAGATAAGAAGTCATTCGATCGTCCTTGGCCTCGTAATCACCTCTGCACTGGCTGACGATAAGCTGGGAATCGCAATAGACACGAATTATCTTTACCCCCATGTTCCTTGCTAGACGAAGCCCAGCGAGAAGTGCCTCATATTCAGCCTCGTTGTTCGAAGCAACAAACTTCAGCTTGATAGATTGTTCGATGATCTCGGCTGTTGGTGATTCAAGACGAATTCCAACTCCAGATCCATTCGATCGCGACGAGCCATAAATATGAAGATTCCACGTTCCTGCCGTACTGGGAGCAAAGAGCTCGGGGGGCAGTTGGAACTAGAAAGTCTGCGAGAGCCTGGGACTTAATGCTAGTCCGACTATGAAACTCAATGTCATACTCACTAAGCTCAATGGCCCACTTTTCCATTCGTCCAGAATGACTCGGGCTATGCAGGATAGCTCGCAGCGGTTGAGTAGTCATCACCGCGATTGAATGAGATTGAAAATAGGGTCTGAGCTTGCGAGCACTAACAACAACGGCGTAAGCCAACCTTTTCAGCATCGAATATCTAGTTTCCACTCCGTCGAGCACCTTACTGACGTAAAATATTGGCTTCTGCTCGCCATGATCATCTCGTACCAGAACCCCACTAACAAATGCCGCCGAAACAAAAAACATAGAGTAACAAAGTTTCCCCGTCTAAGGGCTTCGCCAAGATAGGCGGGGTAAAAATATACTCTTTGAGTTTTGAGAATGCCTCTTCACACTTCTCGTCCCAGTTAAATGACTTGTTCCCTTTGAATAATTGATAGAAGGGGAGGCACTGCTCCGTCGATCGTGATATGAATCTATTCAAGGCGGCAACCCTGCCCGTCAACCACTGTACCTCCCTTATATTTCTAGGGGATGGTAGGTCGATGATGGCGGAAATTTGTTTCAGGTTAGCTTCTATTCCTCTTTGGGTTACGATGTAGCCTAGGAATTCACCAGATTTTACACCAAACGTACACTTCGCTGGATTCAGCTTCATCCTATACAAGTTCAAGATTTGAAAACACGTTCGTAAATGAGTTATATGATCCGACGCTGAGGTACTCTTTACAAGCATATCGTCTATGTATACCTCCATGGTCTTGCCCAACTGGGACGAGAACATTTTGTTAACCAGCCTTTGGTACGTTGCACTGGCGTTTTTCAGGTCGAATGGCATAACTCGATAGTAGTATATGTCGTGGTCAGTAATGAAGGCGGTCTTTTCTTGATCATCTGGGTGCATCATGATTTGATTGTAACCGGAGAATGCATCCATGAAGGAAAGTAATTCATTGCCTGTTGTGGCCTCGACGAGTCGATCTATATGTGGAAGTGGGAAATTATCTTTTGGACATGCTTTGTTCAGATCGGTGAAGTCTATACAGACTCTCCATTTTCCATTCTTCTTTTTGACTACTACCGGGTTGGCTATCCATTCGGGGTACTTGACCTCGACTATGGAACCAGCCTGTAGTAATCTTTTGACCTCGTCGTTGACTGCTTGATTTTGTTCAACCCCTAACTTTCGGCGCTTCTGCCTGACTGGCTTCATGGTGGGATCGATGTTAAACTGTTGGCACATGATTGATGGATCAATACCCGTCATATCAGATATCGACCATGAAAAAGTGTTTATGTTGCTTTTTAGAAATGAGATAAGCTCGTCTCGAATGGTTTTTTCCAAATAAAGACCGATATTAGTGCACCGCAATGGGTTGTTATCGTCAATGGAATCTTGGTCGATAGGCTCCAAGGCGGTCGTACAATGCTTGGTTGTCGATGACGGCCCCGGTGTATCGTCGGGCTTCTTTGGTAGTTGCTATGCCTCAGATTTCTTACGTGCCTTATGCTCGACTATAAAGCAAGTTTGCGCAGCCCGCTGATTACCCCTAATTTTCTTAGTTCCTTTTGGAGTAGGGAATTTTAGACATTGGTGGTAGATGGACATCACGGCTTTCATCATAAATAACCATGGGGTACCCAAAATTGCTATGAAAACCGGGTGCTCGTCGACAACCAATAGCTTCACAATACGAGTTACTCCCATTATGCTTAGTGGGAGTTTAATGCTTCCTGCCGCGACGACTGTCTCACCGCTAAAGCCTGTGAGTACCTGAGATGATGGTTTTATCCTTGCCTCGTCTATCTCCATTTTTGTAAGGGTCTCTTTAAAGATAATGTTCACCGAGCTTCCCGTATCTACCAACACCCTGCAGACTTTGCAATCTTCGAACATCAGCTCAATAACAAGAAATTCGTTATGTGGTGTGTCTACTCTGTCTGCATCAGCCTGTGTAAATTTGACTAAATCTTCATCTGTTCCAACAGCCGAAGTACTGGCTATGGATACTGACGCTCTGCGTTCCAGCTTCCTGATTACATTGCCTTAGTCCACCCATTATAACATTGATTCGCCGACGCGGTATGGGCTGGACTTCGTCGTTTACATATTCTCTATCTCTTTTTGGCGGTTCCATATCCTGGTCAATCGGGGGTCTTTGGAGGTTTCTTTTGACCATGTCAGGGCGAGTATTTACTACACCTTGTCTAAAACCACCTCAGCTGAAACCACCTCGCTGTCTACTCCAGGGAGCATTCTGCTTTGTCACTGAGGGACCATATTTCTTATAAAACCATATTCTTTAGGTGTCTACATTCGTCAGTACTATGCCCGGACCTTCCATGAAATTCACAAAAAGATTTTGGGCTATCATTTACTCGTCTAGACGCAGTATGCGTCTGACTTCCTTGGCCTTGGACATAATGGATCACATCCTTCTTCTTTTCGAAGGACTTAGTATAATGCTGCCGGGGTTCTCTATACTCATCTTTTTCCTTATGATTCTGACGCTCTTTCCCATGGATCTTAGTCATCTTAGCTTTTTCTTCCTCTGCTTCGACGAAGCAACTTGCACGATGCAGGGCATCTTCCAGCGTTTGAGGCTGATTTAAGACAAGCTCTTCTCGAAAACGCGATTCATTCCACAAAGAGTTTCGCAAAGCTGCGATTGCTGCTTCGTCGGGTATAGTTAACCGAGAAGCTATACTTTTGAATCTTTCAATAAAGATCCAAAGGGGTTCACGGCATCCTTGGGCCAATGTCCAAAGATCTGCTGTCGAAGCCTTTTTCTCGATGAAGATCGAGTAATGCTTCAAGAAGGTAGTAGACAGCTGTTGGAAATTACTAATGCTACCTGGTGGGAGGCATGAGAACCAAGTCAACGCAGCCCCGCCGATGTTCTCCACGAAGAATTGACAATATCCAGCATCTTTCTCGGCCGGGCTAAAACGCGTCTGTCCCATAGCTATCGTAAACGCAGTGAGATGATGACTAGGATCACTATTGCCTTCGTACAACGGGAGCTTAATCTTGGCAACCTGGCCAATATGCGCATCAGTTACCTGCTTAGTGAATGGAGTTCGCTGGATTTCCTCGACGACACGCTCAATTTTCGGGGCCGAACTTATAGCCCGATGCACCTGTGAACTCATCTCCGTATCTGTTCCTTCAAAGCAGCGATTTCATCTTGACTTGTCTGGGCATCTACATGTGGCTCTGGTGTCTTATCGTTCGGACCAGTCAGAGTAGGTTGCACTAGGTGTCCCGAAGAGAGTATTATATAGGTTGTCCAGACGAGCTCTCCTTTCACTATCTGTGAACGCAACTTCAAACCAAGCTCGAAATTCACTTGCTTCTCTAGCTTGGTCGTCAGGGCGTTGAATGATTAATCGATTGATTTCTGCTTGACGAGCTTCTACTTGAGACTGCGCTTCAACTACCTCGTCAGGTATAGCTTCGTTATTTTCAGCCATTACCCTGCCGTCCTGGACCCTTAGTCTTCTATGTCCCCCTACCTGGCGCGCCAAATGTTTAACCGGTCTTCGCAATAAGTTTTCTGGACACGGTCAATTAGACAAAAGGGTTACACGACGTGAAATAAATGTAATATATATATATATTTGAAATGTTGAGTAGGCGAGGCTATCTGATTATAGCATTTTAATACTAACTCTTTTGACTTTCGGCTATGAATAGACGGGGTATCCACAAATTGTTAGTCTTTCAAGTAATTACGTTAACGGTAGTCGAAGTACTTTTAGCTGTGATCGTTCTTTCACTCCGTCGATATCGGCGATTTCTCTCTCTATCTCCTCTCCGTCCTTTTTCCGACCCCCTCTCCAATTGACCTGACCATCTATTTATACTGCTAAATGTTAGATTAAGTCGTCGTGAACAGTAACATGACAGGTGTCTTCACCTGGTCGATCCTCGCATGCTATAGCTGGACTTCCTTTTTATAACTGGGGCTGATTTTGTGTTGGGCCTTTGAGGGTGCTAAACCCTGGCCCAACACAAACGAAGTCAAATCGAACTTAAATATATTGCAACTTGCGATCTCCTTAATATATCTTCTTCACGCTTCATTAATCAACAAATAAGTCATACATTCTATATATGCATAACCTTAATGATTGTATGGTTTTAGAAGACCAAGTCTTAGCCTTAATGGGTAACGCGTCTTCGCTACCACATTATTGTAATAATATTATGATTATAATCTCTACGCTACGTATTAAACTAATCGTCTACTTGCAAATTCCGACACTTAATTAACTTAAGTATAATGTCTCTCTTCTTGGAATTAAACTAACCTTTATATTATACATTCCTCTCCCTCCGTAGTTATAGGATCACCATAGTCATGTATTTTTCCCATCATCTCGTGTCCCGTTCTCTTCCTTTATGGGTTGTGATTGTTCTCATCTTCTTAGTGCTACATGGGAAATCTCAAAAGGAAGCTTTACAAGTAAAAGTGGGAGTTGTTCTTGACACTAATGCGACATTAGCAGAGTTGAGTTTGGAAGCTATCAACATGTCTCTGTCCGAATTCTATAATACTCATAATGACTTCAAGACAAGGATTGTCCTCAACATCCGAGATTCTCAACAAACTGTTGTTGGTGCTGCAGCTTCAGGTACTTGATTTTCGTTGCTAACTTCATCAATTATGTTTGAAATGATGTATTTACCATTATTAAAAAGTTCTTTGTGAATATTATATTTACAATTTTGTATCATTAAAACATATTTCTCAAAAAAAACTAATGGGGCGGTCAACAAAATAAAAACCCTGCATATAACGCATGAACCACACCAATAATATATACGAAAATTCTTTTAAAGTCAACTTTATATGTCTTAAATATAGTTCCTTTAATAATCAACATTATATATGTCTTATGTAGTTCCTTTGAATATCAACCATGTCTTAGATTGCTGCAAAAATCAGCAGTGTTTTGAAACATAAAGAAATCTTATGTATAGGTCACTCATGACATATATATAAAAGAAAGTAAATGTTAAACATTAACATTATTTTATTATATAAACCGAAACACATTAACCAAACATTTACGATGGAGTCTAATCAACTTTAGTGAAAATATTAACGTAACTGTGCAGCTTTGTACTTGATAAAGAAGAAGGAAGTGGTGGCCATTATTGGACCAGGGAATTCAATGCAAGCTCCATTTCTAATCAACCTCGGAAATCAAACTCAAGTTCCAATCATATCATTCTCTGCATCAAGCCCTTCTCTTGACTCCCTCCGTAGTCCATATTTCATCAGAGCCACACATGATGATTCATCTCAAGTTCAAGCCATTAGTGCTATCATAGAGTCATTCAGATGGAGAGAAGTTGTACCTATTTATGTAGACAATGAGTTCGGAGAAGGTATTCTTCCTTACTTAGTCGATGCTTTTCAAGAAATTAACGTTCGAATCCGATACCGAAGTGTCATATCGATCCATTTCTCTGATGATCAAATAAAGAAAGAGCTTTACAAACTAATGACAATGCCCTCCAGAGTCTTTATCGTCCACATGTTGCCTAACCTCGGGTCGAGGCTTTTTTCGATAGCGAAAGAGATTGGTATGATAACTAAAGGATATGTCTGGATTGTTACAAATGGTATAGCTGATTTAATGAGTTCAATGGGAGATTCAAGCTTAGAAGATATGCATGGTGTCTTAGGTGTCAAGACATATTTTTCAAGATCAAAAGAGTTAGCTTATTTTGAAGCTCGTTGGCGAAAAAGATTTGGAGGAAAATTAGAGCTAAACAAGTTTGAATGTTGGGCTTATGATACTGCCACAGCACTTGCAATATCCATTGAGGAAATTAGTAACTTAAACATGAGTTTCAATAAGACCAAAAACATTTATGATAATGGGACTGATCTTGATGATCTTGGCTTATCTATCTCTGGTCCTAACCTTCTTCAAGCACTATCAAATGTTAGTTTTAAAGGTGTCGCCGGAAGATTTCAGTTAAAAAACGGAAAGCTAGAAGTGACAACTTTCAAGATAATCAATATAGAGGAAAGTGGCGAAAGAACTATTGGATTTTGGAAATCAAAAGTAGGACTAGTGAAGAGGCTAGGAGTGGATCAAATAAGCTCTAATATCTCACACAGATCTCGTCGCCTTAGACCGATAATATGGCCTGGGGACACTATTTCTAAGCCTAAAGGTTGGGAATACCCAATAAGCCCAAAGAGGTTAAGGATAGCAGTTCCAAAGAAGGATGGTTTCAAACAATTTGTGAATGTAGAAAAGGATGCAAACACCAATGCTCTAACGGTCACAGGGTTTTGCATAGATGTTTTCGAGGCGGTGATGAAACAAATGCCATATTGTGTCCCGTATGATTACGTCTCCTTTGAAACTCCTGATGGAAAATCAGATGGAAATTACGACGAAATGGTCCATAAAGTGTTTCTTGGGGTAAGTTACATTCATCTCTAAATCATTTAGGTAGTCTATATTTCTTTATCAACAACAAAAATTATGCATTATGCTGAGTTTGAACTAGGGCTGGATATTCGGTTTCAGTTCGATTGTGTTCGGTTACGATTAGTATTGTTAGGGTAATATAAAAATCATTTGTTAATTAATTTAGGTATTTCGTGTTTGGTGTATGTCGGTTCGGATACGGAATTTGAAAACCAGAAAATAGCCGAGATTAAAGACCGCAAACACCGAATAAACCATAAGAAGCTGGAAAAAAACCGAACGAAAATCTGAAAAATCAAATGTTTTTGCACTTTTTCTTCTCATTACCAAAGTAAAATTTTCCTTTGACACATTTTTGCATGTATAAAATGATATTATAAATTATAATGTATTTAACTATTTTATTTTAGTATTTTTGTCTATCTAGTTTATATTATAGTTATTGGTTATTAACTGAAACCAATGAATTGTACAAAGGTTAGTTGAATATATCCATATCCAAACTGAAACCGAATTTCCGGTTAGGTCCCAATCAATTTATTGGGTTACTGAGTTTTTTGTCAAGCTTAATTTAAATCAACTAGTAATAGAGGACACTAACACAAACCACTAAACTACAACTACAAGTTTTTGAACATATACTTTTTCAAATTTTAGTTTTCTCACCACTTAAAGCCTTATAATGGCCAATAAATATATATATATAAAAAGTTACATTGATCTCTAGACCATTTAGGAAGTCTATAGTTTTCTGTCAACAACTTATGTACTATGCTGAGTTTGAACCCAAAGAAATACTAAGACAAATCACTAGACTACAAGTTTTTCTTTGAACAAATTTGGATTTTCTCGGCACTTAACCGGTTTATAATAGCTAATATAAAACCAAACTTGAGCTGATTATATGTTTCTCAAATGATGTTAATAGGAGTTTGATGGAGCTGTAGGGGACACTACAATCTTAGCTAATCGGTCTGGTTATGTCGATTTCGCATTGCCATACTCAGAGACGGGTATAGTATTCGTGGTTCCGGTTAAGGACGAGAGAGAGAAAGGAGAATGGGTCTTCTTAAAGCCATTAACAAAGGAGCTTTGGTTGCTCGTTGCCTTTTCTTTTCTCTACATTGCAATGATGGTTTGGATTTTTGAGTACCAAAGATCCAATGTTTTCAGGGAGCAAGACACATCTGATAAAATATCCAATGTGTTATACTTCTCATTTTCGACTCTGTTTTTCGCACAAAGTGAGTTTTTTTTCTCACACGACTTCAGCTTATATTTTATCTAGGGGTGGGCATAATTCCCGAAACCCGTCCGAACTGGAACCTGACCTGAAAAAATCTGGACCGAACCCGACCCGAAAACCTCAGTTATTCTAATGGGTTTTGGACTAATGATTTTCGGGTACCTGACCCAACCCGGGTTCCCAATCGGGTATCCAAAAAATTTGAATTGATTGATTAAAGAAAACAAATACATTTACCAATTTCAATTTGAATGTGAATTATAGGATTTAGGTAGGTGAAAATTTTGTCAATTCTAGACCTTTCCTAAAATGTAGTAGCAATTTTGTTTTTTTGTGTTAAAAAGTTTGTGTTGTTATTTGGAAAATATAATGGTTTGTGATGGTATAAAACCAAAATAATTATATCAACATTTAATCAATTTTGGATATTTTATAGTTTTAAGGTAATTTAATTAATTTTGAGTACATACGAACCTATTGGGATCCCGAAAGTTTCTGGATTCTATATGGGTTAGTAAACTCCTATACCCGAAAATCTGAATGTCCACTCTTATTTTACCAATGACTTTGAGAATATTTGAAGAAAGTAATTATCGCATTAATGTTTTATTTTATAGGGAAGCCATCAGAGAGCTTTTACACAAGGGCTCTTGTGGTGGTTTGGTGTTTTGTGTTGTTAGTCTTGACTCAAAGCTACACAGCAACACTGACCTCAATGCTCACAGTTCAAGAGCTTCGACCAACCGTAAGACACATGGATGATCTTAGGAAGAGTGGTGTGAACATTGGTTATCAATCTGGTTCTTTTACTTTAGAAAAACTGAAGAATTTGGGTTTTGATGAATCGAGGTTAAAGAATTATGATTCTCCACAACAAATACGTGAGCTTTTTCTTAAGAAAAGCAGCAATGGTGGCATTGATGCTGCATTCGATGAAGTGCCTTATATCAAGCTTTTCATGGCTAAATATTGCTCCGAGTATTCAATTATCGAGCCTACCTTTAAAGCCGATGGTTTTGGCTTTGTAAGTAGTTTATTGTTTTTTTTTATTGGCCCCTTCTTAAATTAGAGTAATTGTTGAGTTTTCATATTTTGTTGGCAGGCATTTCCATTGGGATCTCCATTTGTTTCAGATTTGTCAAGAGAGATATTGAATTTTACAGAGGGAGAGAACATGAGAGCTATAGAGAATAAATGGTTCAATGAAAAAAATTATTGTATAGGCTCAACCACATCGGATTCTCCAATCCAGCTAGATCACCACAGCTTTCAAGCTTTATTTCTGCTCGTCTTTATTGTTTCTATGCTTCTACTCTTAATCATGTTGGCTTCTAGAAGATACAAAGACACACAACGAGACGAGATCAATACTCCTCCAAATCCGCCAGGTAATGATCCACCCAACCAGCCAGTTAATGAGCCCAAAGGTCAAGTCAATGCAGGCCTAGCAATGCCCACTAGGAGAAGAGTTGGTACACGGGCAAGGCCAAGATCAGCCTAATCTATCCTTCCCTGTTTCTACATATTTGATTTTGTTCATAGCTAATTCATTCTTCCCTACAAGTATCAAAACGTTTGTTGAACTCTTGTCCATATTAGGTTTAACAAGAATAACTCTCTTATTAATCTTAAGGAAAATAACTCAAAATCTTAAGTCACAAAACTCATAAGTTGTGCTACAAGTTAGCACCTCCTTTCATAGAGAAACATAACTCCAAAACCCTAATTTAGATAACTCCTAAAGAAAAGGAAAACTCCCAAAAATCGGAAACTTAATTCTCAAGTAATTTCAAGTTTACAACAACATTCTCCCCCTTAAACTTGAAATCATCTTCACTCACATTTTGAATTCCAATAAGACTTCTCATCTCCTTGAACTTCATTTTCCCAAGAGTTTTAGTTAAAATGTCTGCCTTCTGTTCATTTCCTGGAATATGTTCGACATCTACTTGATCATTTTCAACGCATTCGCGTATGAAGTGCTATCGGGTGTGAATGTATTACTGCGTCCGTGAAACACAGGATTCTTCGTAAGAGCGATGGTTGATTTGTTGTCAATTCGAATGGTCACCTTTTCGTATGGTTTTCCTGTAACCTCCGCGAGAAGCTCCTGAAGCCAGATCGCTTGCTTAGCAGCTTCTGTAGCGGCCATGAACTCAGCTTCACATGAGGACAAAGCAACAGTCTCTTTTTTCTGCGAACACCATGTGATTGGACTCTTATCTAGATAGAATATGTGTCCTGTTGTGCTTTTCCTGTCATCAACATCAACGTTATGAGAGCAATCACTATATCCCGACAAGAGTACCTTGTTTGTGCGCTCAAAGAAAAGTCCCAAGGAGCATATACCTCGTAATTATCTCAGAACATGTTTCAGGGCTGCTTTATGAGACTCCTTCGGCTTTTGCATGTAACGGCTAAGGACCCCAACACTATAAGACAAATCTGGACGTGTGTGTAGCAAATATCTAAGGCATCCTATGCTTCTACGGTACTCCTTTTCATCGATACCTTTCTCTTCACAAGACTTGGACAGCTTCAGATTCATGTCCATTGGTACATGAATGGAATTACATTCCTCCATCTTAGTATCTCCCAATATCTTATGTGCATATCTCTCTTGCTTCAGAATGATACCCTTATTTAACTGATGTACTTCAATCCCGAGATAGTAAGTGAGTAGTCCGAGATCACTCATTTCGAATCTGGTTGCCATATCAATTTTGAACTCAAGTATCGATGATAATGAAATACCAGTAACAAGTAAGTCATCAACATACACAACCACAATGAGTAACTCTTCTTTCTCTTTTTTTCTGATATAGTGACGGCTCCTTAGAACATCTTTGGAACTTCATCTCCTTGAGAGTCATGTTCAGTTTATCATTCCAACACCTTGGTGCTTGTTTCAAGCCATAGAGAGCCCTATTCAACTTATAAACCTTGTTTTCACTTCCCATGATCTCAAAACCCTCTGGTTGGGTAACGTATACTTCATCCTTTAGCTCTCCATGGAGAAAAGCTGTTTTAACATCCAAGTAATGTATTTCTCAATCATAGACGGCTGAAAGACTAATGATGAACCAAATTGTCTCAATACGTGCCACAGGTACAAATACCTCGTCATAGTCTATGCCTTGTTTCTGAACATACCCTTTTGCAACCAATCGTGCTTTGTATTTGTTGATACTCCCATCAGAATTCCTTTTAACTTTAAACACCCATTTCAAACAAATTGGCTTAACTTTCCTAGGAAGATCAACTAGGTTCCATGTCTTGTTCTTTTCTATAGACAAGAGCTCATCTTTACAGGCTTCTATCCACACCTTTGATTCTTTAGCATCGTTGAAATCTCAGGGTTCTTCATCCATCAACAACATGAGACTGTCAAAATCCTCTTCACGCGTGATATAATCACGCAAGTAACTTGGCTCAGATCTAGGTCTTGTGGACCTACGCAGATTCGGCTGGATGAGTTCGTCATTGTTGTTACTTGTTTCTTCAACTTCAGCTTGATCATCTTCTCTGACTTCGTTTTCTTCAAAGGCTCTGAAATGATCATTTCTTGGTTGAGTTTCGACTAAGCTTTTAGTATTGTTGATGCCTTAATTTGTTTCCGAATTCTCCAAGTTTAATAACAATTTCAGAGTTGTCGATACTCTCTGTTTTAGTCTTTTCCCAATCCCATACTTTACTCTCATCAAATTTTACATCACGACTAACTATGATTCTCTTGGTGGTTGGATTGAACAATCGATAAGCTTTTGTCCCAGGCTCAGTTCCTACGTGAACCAATACTCTTGATCTGTCATCCAACTTTTTTCGTCCCATATTCTTTGTTCTTGCAAAGCATAGACAGCCGAAAATTCTTAAGTGAGCAAGACTTGGTTTCTTCATCTTCAACGCTTCATATGGTGTCTTGAAAGCTAGAGATCTTGTTGTAACTTTATTTATTAGGTAAGTGAAGTGTCTTACAGCTTCTCCCTAAAGGTAATTTGACAAATCCATGTGCTTCAAGATACTTCTTGTCATCCCCAAGAGTGTTCTATTACGTCTCTCAACCACTCCATTTCGTTGAGGAGAGTAAGGAGCCGTTAATTGTCTCTTGATTCCATGTTCCTTGCAGAAGTTGTGAAACTCACGAGATGTGAACTCACCACCCCTATCGGTTCTGAAGCTCTTGATCACAACTCCCGTTTCTTGCTCAGCCAAAGTCTTAAATTTCTTGAATTTTTCAAATGCTTCACTTTTCTCCTCAAGCAAGGTTGTCCACATATATCGAGAAAAATCATCTATAATCACAAGAATATACTTCTTCTTTCATGGTATTGGTGGTGTGATAGGTCCACAAAGATCACCGTGGATGAGCTCGAGAACATGTGTGGCTCTATATGTGGACGCTTGTGGGAATGGATGCCTAGTTTGCTTTCCAAGTAAACAGGACATACAAGCTTCTCTCTCAACTTTGATGTTTGGTACGCCTATAACAAGTTCTTTACTGATCATCAACTTCATTGTATCTATGTTTAAGTGACCCAAACGTGCATTCCATCTAGATGATTCAGTCATCGATGATAGTAATAAGCACTTGATGGTTTCAACTTCTAATAACACTTTGTATAGCCGATTCTTTGACCTAGTCACTTGAACAAGCAGCTTTCCAAATCAATCAAAGAGAATCAGTTTATTCTTCAGCATTCTGACTTCAGCCGGCTTCCGTTGCTTGACCTAGACTCACAATATTACTCTTCAACTCCGGTATGTACTAAACTTCATGTAGAGTTTTTTTCTCACCATTTTCGAACACAAAGGTTATTGAACCTTTTCCTTTTATATCAATATGAGAGTCATCTCCAAATCTAACATTTCCCGTAATGCTTTCATCAAACTCATGGAAGAAGCTCCTATCTCCATTCATATGATTGTTTGCCCCATTATCAAGGTACCACATGTTATTGCCATCTGAAATTGTCTCAAAATTTCTTGGTTTTACTTTATCTTCATGAAGATACACAAATTCGTGCATCATTAGCTCATCAGCTGATTGTGTATCTTCTTCCTTGTTTCTAAAGCCTCTTGAAGTTTAAGTAATCTGTCAGGACAATCTGAGGCATAATGACCTTGTTTGTCACATCGATAAGAAGTGATTCGAGATAAATCATACTCCTTATCTTGTTGATTACCAAATCTACCATGTCCTCGGCCTCTTGAGGAGAAGCGGCCTCTTTGTCCCCTTCCTCTGTTATTCCCGTGAGAAGAGTATGTGTTTGCATACATTAGCTTCCCCTGATCATTGTTATGCTCTTCTTCTTCTTCATTGATTCTCTCTTCATATGCCTTTAGGAGACCGCAATATCTTCAAAGCTGGTTTTGTTTAAGTCTAGCATTTGCTTAAGAGATGCAACAATGTGAATAAATTTCTTTCTTGGAAGACTTGACATAAACTTTTTAACGATCTTAGATTCTTCTATCTCCACACCAAGAGCCGCAGATTTAGATGAGATTGCAGAAAGATTTCCAGCAAAGTCATTTATTGTCTCGGTCTCTTTCATCTTCAAACGATCAAATTCAGCCATTAGTGTTTGTAGTCTAGCCTCCTTTACTCTATCAGCTCAGATATGCCTTGATTTTATAGCTTCCCATACTTCTTTTGCTGTGACTAGGTCACCAACTTGAAGAACCAAATATTCAGGAATTGATTCGAAGATCAAAGCCATAGCCACATCATTCTTTGTTTCGTCAATGTTTCCCTTCTCAATAACCTCCCATGTCTTATGAACCTTAAGTACTACCTTCATTCTGATAGACCACTGATATTACTCAGATTTAATGCATTTTAGTAGGCATTTATGCCTGCTAAAC
>OVBE01005334.1:0-15471 GCA_900406425.1 Iberis pinnata | reverse complement strand
TTGGCTGTGTAGGATTTGCTCATGTTCCAAGCCAAAAGAGAGTGAAGCTCGATGATAGGGGAAAGAAATGCATTTTTCTAGGAATAAGTGAAGGGTCTAAGGCATACAAGATGTATGATCCCACAACAAATCAAGTCATTGTAAGTAGAGATGTACTATTTAATGAAGAGCAAAGTTGGAACTGGGGAAGAAGCAGTGAGGAAGAAATCAGTGATGTGTTGGTTGTTAATGAAGAAGAAGGATTCGATGAAGAAATCAACAACACACCAGAGACAGTAGTGGTTCCTGAAGCAGATGTTGTGACACAGTGTGTGACATAGAGTGATGTTGTGACACAGAATAATGTTGTGACACAATGTGAGCAGAGAAATCAACAACAGATCCAGACAAGGCAAAGAGGTCCACCAAGATATTTACAAGACTATGTCATTGGGGATGAGGCAGAAGAAGAAGAAGAAGAGTTGCAATATATGGTTTTATATGATGCACATGATGATCCAATGACATATTGTGAAGCTGCCAGAGAGAAGAAGTGGAGAGAAGCAATGGCAGCAGAGATAAAATCGATTGAAAGAAATGAAACTTGGGAATTAGTTGATCTACCAGAGGGGATGAAAACGATTGGTGTTAAGTGGGTTTACAAAACCAATATCAATGAAAAAGGAGAAGTTGAAGTTTAAAGCTAGACTTGTAGCAAAGGGATACTCACAAGTACATGGAATTGATTATGATGAAGTTTTCGCACATGTGGCACGTTGGGACACAATTCGAATGCTATTAGCAGAGGCCGCAAGGAGAAAATGGAGTGTGTATAAGCTTGATGTGAAGAGTGCATTTCTTCATGGTGTTTTGAAAGAAACAGTGTATGTAGAGCAACCCGAAGGATATGTGAAAAGGGGAGAAGAACACAAAGTGTACAAGTTTCACAAGGCACTCTATGGGCTTAAACAAGCTCCTAGAGCATGGTACAGCAAAATAGAAGAATATTTTTTGAAGGAAGGGTTCACCAAATGTGAATATGAGCATACTTTGTTCATTAAAGCTGAAGTTGGAGGTAAAATTCTTATAGTAAGCTTATATGTTGATGACCTCATTTTTACTGGAAATGATTCAAGTATGTGTGAAGAATTCAAAACTTCTATGAAGCATGAATTTGAGATGATAGACTTAGGAAAGATGTGTTACTTCCTGGGTGTAAAAGTGGAGCAAAGTGAGAAAGGAATCTTCTTATGCCAAAAGAAATATGTTGCAGAAATGTTGATTCGATTTGGAATGGAAGATTGTAACCCTGTTAACAATCTATGGTTCCAGGAACTAAGTTGTTCAAAGAAATGGAAGGAGAAGATGCAGATGCCTCTTTATACAAGCAACTAATTGGAAGCCTCATGTATTTAACAGCCACAAGACCAGATATTATGTTTGTTGTATGTTTTTTGAGTAGGTTCATGTTGCAGCCTAAGGTGACACATCTTGTCGCAGTCAAGAGAGTTCTTAGATACATTAAAGGAACAATGAAGATGGGATTAATGTATAAAGATGATGGGGAAGGCAGTCCAAAAGCATACACAGACAGTGATTTTGCTGGTGACATTGACAGTGGCAAAAGCACCTCGGGTTATGTCTTTGTTATGAGTGGTGCAGCATTTGCTTGGAGTTCAAAGAAGCAGTCGGTGGTTATGTTGTCAACGACAGGAGCAGAGTACGTCGCAACCTCTGTTTGTGCTACACAATGTTTATGGATGAAGAAGATATTAAGCGCTTTTAATCAAGCGGAGGAGAAGTGTATGACTATTCTTTGTGATAACAGTTCATCAATCAAGTTGTCAGGAAATCCAGTGTTTCATGGCATAACTAAACACATTAAGGTCATATTTCATTTCTTACGTGACTTAGTAAAGGAAGAAGAAGTGAGTCTAGTTCATGTTGGAACTCAAGATCAAATTGCAGATATAATGACAAAATCTCTGAAACTAGAAACGTTTTTGAGAATGAGAATGTTGCTTGGGGTTCGAGAGCTTGAAGACAAACAACAATGTTTAACACATTTTAGTTTGGGGGAAGGAATGTTGGAGTAAGTTGATCAGAGCTTGAATAAGTCTTGACGTTGAAGACGTGTCTCTAATTTGTAGGAACTAGATTAAGTCAATAAACAAAATGGCCAAATCTTATACTTGAGCTAAATTTTAGGAACTCTGTTATTTTGTTTTTGTTTCGTGTAATCAAGTCTCTTATATAAAGGAGCAAAGTGTTTATTTAGTTAATCAATAAGAAAGAGGTTGATCAAGTACTCTGTTATTAATTTTAGGATGAATAAACATCAAATCCCTAATAATACAAAACCAGAAAAGTCCCAATTTAACAATCCAATCCATACGGAATCAGAAATTTGAATTAGGGTTTTAAAGAAATTACACAAGACTCCATAACTTGGAGGCGATACGTTTCCCGTTCCACTGGATCCATATTATCATCAGAGGAGGAATAATCTACTGGTGAAGATGGAGAATCGACGGGAATTTCAAGCTTCCGCTTACGGCGAGGAGGTTCGTCAAGCGACATACTTGCTTCGTCCAACATAACATCATACATCTTTTCCGATCAATCTCAATAAATTCGAAAACAATCAGACGATGAGCTGCTACCACTAGCGGCAGGAGTCGCGGCGGCGGCGGAGGAGGAAGCGCCATATGGTCTCGCCGAAGAAACTAAATCAAGTTGTCGAAAAGAGCAACCGACGACGAACAGATCTGAGGAAGAAAAGAGCAGATCTCGGATCCAGAGACACTTTAGGGTTCGACATACACACTAGTGGGAGAGAAAATATTTTTTTTGTTGGAGTAGATGAAAATTAGGTTTAATTTTTATTTTATGTTGGAATGTTTATTTTTATGAATTTTTGGTAATAAAAATAATTCAAAATGGCAAAATTGTAGTTTTTTTTAATAATTTAGGTATTTTTGATCTTTTACCCAAAATGTTGGATTAATCTAGTCATGGCTCCAATCAAGGGTCACGTAAATTATTAAAGTTAAATGTTGGGTTATTTTGACTAATTTTCTCAATTATTTATCTAATTTTATCTCTTTCTTTTTTTCAATTTGCTCTTTGAAATTTACCAAAGCTTCGCTTACGTGAAGTTTTCTATGGTTTCATTGGCTTCTTTCACAGTTTCATTCTATAGCTTATTTACTTAATCATAAGCTATGATACATATATCTTTTCGGGTATTACTCGGATCCTTACCAGATTTGACCCGACCCGAACTTGACATGATCCAACTTGAATTAGACCCGGAAAATTGTGGATGCTATATAGACACTAAATCTCTATAGTTGAATTATTCGAATCCAAAAATTTAAACACGAATCCGCCCGAAATCTCGAGTGCTCACTCACAACGTTGTTCATTTCCTTCACAAGAAAGACAGCAAATATGACCAAATAAATAAAGATCTTATTAGAAGGAGTGAGTACAAAATCCAGCTCTAATCAAGACAAAGGGACCACCATTGTCGGCTCTCTTCCTTCACACGTATAGTTGACATCAGAATAGGAACTTCTCATGCAATTCCCAAAACACCCTCTCACACTACTTTTTAATTACGAGACTGCCACTGGACCCGGTCTGATTGATCCAATTCGGTCTCTTGTCACACTCATGGGTAGACAACACTGACCGGAGCCGTGACGGATTTGATATATGTGTTCCCTTAACCACCGGTTCTCCTTTGGGAGTTTTAAGATACCGATTCTGACAACTCATGGGACATATATTGTTGTTTGTATCATAATTAAGTTGTATGTTTCTTTTTGTTTTGTTTAA
The DNA here is from genome assembly GCA_900406425.1 of Iberis pinnata. NCBI lineage: Eukaryota > Viridiplantae > Streptophyta > Magnoliopsida > Brassicales > Brassicaceae > Iberis > Iberis pinnata. The sequence goes on along the minus strand of OVBE01005334.1, from coordinate 11,649 downwards.
CTCAAGTCATATAGGGATATCAAAGACCAAACTCTCTTTATATATACTTTATTTTCACTCCAATTCAACACACATTTGCTTCTCGTTTTGGTAATAAAACAAAGTGCAGCCTTCTTCTTCTTCTTCTCCATCATCTTCTCTCCACGTACTGTAAGTTTCTACTTCTTCTTTTTTTTTTCTTACATGTCTCTGGCGAAATATCTTTAACATAGACAACACTAAAAGGTTTTTTTATATATACACGGATCATGAAACCCCATAAATGCTACTCCCTCTGTTTCAATATATAAGTAGTTTTAGCCAAAATGGTTTGTTTCATAATATAAGTTGTTCTCAAATCCCAAAGCAATAAAGTAATTTAAATAAATAATATTCTACTAAAAATTTAAAGGCAAAATAATATACAATAATTTCTCTATAACTTTTCGCATTTCCCCACCAAAAATAATAATCTCTCCAACTTTTTATTATTTCTTTATGAAAAGTTAAAATTTCTTAATACCTGCGCTTTTAAGCAAAACTACTTACATATTAAAACGGAGGGAGTATGTAATAAGCAAGCTTACAATCTTTTTTCAAGCCTAAGATTGAGAATGTATATATTATTTTTGAATAAAGAAAATAACAAAACAAACCTCAATGATTAACAGAGTTTTTTTTGTTTCTTTTATAAAACTCAAAAGGTATCGAAGAGGTGACAGATTATTATATATGCCAGACGTAGTATGATTATTATTATTATTATTAAACAAAGAGAGAACTTCACTTGAATATCAGTTAAAAGTGATCCGGAAATCAGATATATATATATATAGGACCTATTGTTATAGACTATATAGTTAATGTTAGGCGCCTTACCTTTTTAGTTTTGACCAGAATTCACAAAATCCTATCTTATACTAATACTATGTGGATGTATTTGTTTCTGGTATCAACTTCAAAAGAAGGGGGTGAAATGCAATTTGCATTATTAATTTCAGTCAAAAGTAATAACTTACTTTCGTATGGATAGATATATATTGATCAAGTTACGGTTAACATTTTGTCTTTCTTTGAAAAGCAATCTACTTTCCAATGATTTGCTATTAGCAGGCTTCCACTTTCATTGATGGGCAAATTCGGCATTTCCTCTATATTTTACATACATGATACACCTCTATACTATATAGTGAATTATTTAACCCTACTTTCTTCACTAAGTGTATACACTCATTAAAGTCTACACGAAAAAATAGGTTCTTGTCGATTTCATTGTCGCACTTTGATGTTATAACCACTTTGAAAAGAAGGGTGTGTAGACAATATAGGCGCTTAAAATTCAATCTTTTGCTTTTAATGATTTTAATTATTCTAATCTCGATTTTTAATCCAAAAAGTAACTAAATGAAAATGCCTACGTACGAGTTCAAATGTGTATTTTAAGAGGTAAGAAGAGTGATGTAAAACAGATGCAAGGAAATGAACGGATATGACAAATCAACAACCATGCGGTTTCATAAACAAACTAATAGTATTAAATTAATTTACTGGTCTAGTTATTATCTGTTCTATTCAAACATTTATGCATTAGATTTTTGACGTAACCATGTCACGTTTCTTTGGTATAATTGGGTTAAATATAACACATCGTTCACTCTTCATATATAGCAAGTTATATATATATTTATATATATTTATAAATCATAAGCCTTCGTTAGTATTCTTCTAGGTGTACGCATAACATTAATCATCATGTTTACCGACATGGAACTATATATATTTATCACGTACAATAAACTTTAATAACTACAATTAAGTGAGAATTTGATTTATATATATAAGATTCAGAATCAGAACGATCCTAAAATATTACTAATTGTAATATAAAATGAAAATATATTTTGTTTTGCATAATTTCATACAAAAATTAGCTATTTTTAGACCAAAATTTTGAAAATAAAAGATAGACGGCAAAATTATATTTGCTTTGCTTGAATCGACATGGCACTAGACCATATATATGATATAATATTGCAGAAAATTTGGAGTTCCTCAAAAAAATTAGCATGATATAATGAATAGAACGAGTTTACATATTGTTCACTATTTAGAACTGCCTACAACAATACTACATACTGTATAAAATAGTAGGACTATAAGATGTGTGAAGAAGAATGAAAAAAAAAAGCTAAGGAGAGGCAATGATGAGGAAAAGAGAAGGTGGGACGATTGGTGTTTCTCATTTGCACGCTGGCAAATAGGCTAAAGCACCATTCTTTTTTGGATTATATCTATCTAGAAAGAGTTTGGACCAATTCTCTCTAAATTAAAGACTGATAAGAACCATTTTTACCTCTAAATAAAAGTCAATATATATTACATTACTAATTATTTAGAAGAAAAAAATCCCACCTTATAAAAAAAGAAGAAAAAGAAAAGATGGCTCTTCTACTTTTGAATGATTGGTGAAGAGGGTTTTATAAGAAAATGCCTAGCTCTAAACAGTTTCTTTCTCAAACACAAAAGTGAAGAGTGTTGGTATGTTTTAACCCAAGTGAGCTTTGCGTCTTCTTGTATGTTTGGTTTATGCATGGAAATTGAAGAACATTGTATAAGAAGGGTGGTTTAGTTTTCTTTTGTGATTGATGAAACTTGGGTGGGTTGTGATGTGAAATGTTATTATGTTGATAGGATATCCAATTCTATCTTTTATCTTCTTTCTTTCTTTCTTTCTTGTGTTGCATTGATTTTGATTCTTTTTGTTTGTATGTCCATATCATATTTGGGTATAAGGAATTTGATTGAATGGACATTAACTTTACTAGTGGTCTCAGTTTTTCTGNTTTTTTTTTTTTTTTTTTTTTACAAATTTTCCTTCTTCTTTCCTGTTTATCTATATATCTAACTAAATCACTCACCACTATGACAAATTATAATATATAATAGCAAACATAATCTTTTTTTTTTTCTCTCCCATGAATAAACACTAAGACAAAATTTTGCTTTGCTTTGTCTGAATCGAAGAGAAAAATATTGTCAATTTTTTTTTTTTTTTTTTGAACAGCTGTTGTTTGGGGTTTGGTTATTATGTTGAGAAGATTCAAGAAACCTAATTAACATCATAAATCAGCCATGAAGTTTATGAAACTTGGATCTCGTCCTGACACTTTCTACAGTTCAGAAGATTCAAGGTAAATAGTAAAATAATAATTAAATATCTAGTCTTAACAGTTGAGTAAAAGACAAATGTTTTGTTTGTTGCAGATTTGTATGTTCTGAAGTTTCAAGTGATTTTACAATTGAAGTGTCCGGAACTAGATATCGTCTTCACAAGGTACCCTTTCTTAAGAGATGATTCTTTGGGTTTCTTACAAGTTTACTCATCAATGAACTTGTTCTTGTCTACAGTTTCCACTTCTGTCCAAATGTTTAAGGCTTCAAAGAATGTGTTTAGAATCTCCAGAATCAATCCAACTTCCAGAACTTCCAGGAGGAGTAGATGCCTTTGAGCTCTGTGCCAAATTCTGTTACGGAATAACAATAACAATCAGCTCTTACAACATTGTAGCAACTAGATGTGCAGCAGAGTATCTACAAATGTCAGAAGAAGTTGAGAAAGGTAACTTGGTTTACAAGCTTGAAGTGTTCTTCAACTCTTGTATCCTTAATGGATGGAGAGACTCTATAGTCACACTTCATACCACGAAGTCTTTTCCTTTATGGTCTGAAGATCTAGCTATCACTAGTAGATGCATTGAGGCTATAGCTTTTAAGGTCTTATCTCATCCTTCCAAAGTATGTCTCTCACATAGGGTTAAGGACGATGAAAACAGAGCCAGAGCCAAAGAAGGATGGTGGGCTGAAGATATCGCCGAGTTGAGTATAGATCTTTACTGGAGGACTATGATTGCTATTAAATCTGGTGGCAAAGTACCTTCGAGTCTCATAGGTGATGCGCTTCGAGTTTATGCTTCTAAATGGCTTCCTTGTTTACAAAGAAACAGCAACTTGGTAGGCAAGAAAGCTGATTCTGACTCGGATTCGGATAGTGATACTTCATCTAAGCATAAGTTATTGTTGGAATCTATTATAAGCTTACTTCCTGCTGAGAAAGCTGCGGTTTCGTGCAGTTTCTTACTTAAACTCTTGAAAGCAGCTAATATCTTAAACGCATCAGCTTCTTCTAAAATGGAATTAGCGAGAAGAGTGGCTCTTCAATTAGAAGAAGCAACGGTTAGCGATTTGTTAATACCTCCAATGTGCTATAACTCTGAAATGTTATACGATGTGGACATTGTTGCAACTATCTTGGAACAGTTTATGGTCCTAGGACAAGCTAGTCCACCAACAAGTCCTCTAATTAGGGTTAGGGTTAAAAAGGGAATGAGAAGAAGATCTCGTTCGGAACAAAATATTGATCTTGATTTTCAAGAGAGTAGAAGATCTTCCTCTGCTTCTCATAGCTCAAAGCTTAAAGTTGCTAAGCTTGTTGATGGATACCTTCAACAGATTGCTAGAGATATGAATCTGCCTCTCTCAAAGTTTGTCACTTTAGCTGAAAGTGTCCCTGAATTTTCAAGACTTGATCATGATGATCTCTACAGAGCCATTGACATATATCTCAAGGTCAACTAATCAATCATCTATTTGTTTCGGTGTCGGTCTAATAACAACCTTTTGGATACTCTATACAAATTTGAAAAACTTGCCTTATGAAAATGTTATTTTAGTAAATTAATTGGCTGATTCAAAAATTATAGTTAAAATCAAAATAAAATGTTTAACTAAAATATATTAAAATTGGTTTACTATCCTAAAATTCCTAGTGAACTTTTTATTTTATTTTTTACACACAAAATATATATATATATATATAATTTATGATATTTATAAAATAAGGTCTTGAAATTTTAACAAAAATGTTCTTTTGTATCTTAATCGGTGGCTTCTTTAGGCGGGCACTGGTTAGTTTGTGTTGGCTAAATCTTTTAGAGAATTGTTATTGCAGGCTCACAAGAATCTGAATAAATCAGAAAGGAAGAGAGTTTGCAGAGTATTGGACTGCAAGAAACTGTCAATGGAAGCTTGTATGCACGCGGCACAGAACGATATGCTCCCGCTGCGTGTAGTGGTTCAAGTTCTGTTTTATGAGCAGGCTCGAGCTGCTGCAGCTACGAACAATTGTGAAGGCAAAATAAATGAACTACCAAGCAACATCAAAGCACTACTTGCCTCACACAACATTGACCCGTCTAATCCAAATGCAGCCACTTTCAGCACGACTACAAGCATGGCAGCACCGGAAGATCGATGGAGCGTCTCAGGTCTTAAATCCCCGAAATCAAAGCAGGCAGAGACACTGAGAAGCAAGCTAGCTGAAGATGATGAAGAGTTAGACGAAAGGTTCATGAATCAAGAAGGAGTGGGAAGAACTCCGTCTAGGTTTAAGGCTTTTTGTGCAATACCAGGTCGACCTAAGAAGATGTTTAGCAAGATTTTGTCCATCAACAGAATTTCTGGTGACAAAAACTGAAACTATTATTTAGATCTTTAGAGTAACAAACAAACAAAAATGGTTAAATCTCTTCCTCTCTCTCTCTTTAAGTTTACCAATGTTCATTTAATCTCCAACATAGATAATAATAATATTATTAATAAGAATTAGAGTCAAATCTCCATCCTTGTTATAATTATTCTGATTCGTTGTAGACAGAAAATCGTAACAACCGGGGATTTGATGTGCAATTACGTTTACATAAAATGATTCCTTTCTACAATAATGTCAACCACTACATGGTCTCCTTTTTCTCTCCCTTGATAAACGACTTAATTCTAGTACTACCTCTGTTTTGATATATTTTATGTTTAAGGTTTCTACGTAAATTAAGAACTAATTCCAACACACACCAACTTATGTGATTGAGGCTAGCTCTGAAGCATATGAGATAAAACTGGTGCTTGAACCAGAATCGGAACTGGAATCACTCGGTCCAAAGCTAAGGAGTTAGCCAAAATGATTCATGCCATGATCCATGCAGATTTTGAAGCAGCTATGGACGTGTTCAACATCTTCAAAGCCAGCCAGACTGAAGAACCAGGTAACTATGAATAAGTAGTTAAGTGATGTGTTTTGTACTCTTTTCCTTGGTGGTAATTTTAGTAGGAAGGAGGTTCTCCATTAAGGGTTTTAACGAGGCAAACCGCATCACTATGCCTAAGCTATTTAGGATTAGTTGCTTGGACCGAGTGTCTTAGACACTTATGCAAAAATGAACGTATTGTTGTTTTTGCTTGTATTTTTAGACTACACGTTGTTTTCTTTTAGACTACTTGTTGTTCTTAGTTTGATCGAACCCTAGAGTTCTTTGTGGTCTACATATGGCGAAAACCTTTTTCTTTTTCAGTAGTGAATTATGTTATCCATCGGTTCGAGCCTTTTTATCAGAGTCAACGATCCGGGATCCTATCAGGTGGTATCAGAGCCGACTCTGAACCAAAGGCTAAGTGATTTTTTTTTTTAACTAATCTCTTTAATTGCTTCTTTGTTTTCTTCTTTTCCTTTTTTTGTTGTTGTTGATCGCATATTTTTAATTATTTTTATTTTTTTAAAAAACTTTTTGTTGTTGTTGAATCGCTAGTTATTAAGTTGTTTTGTTTCTACTAGTTTATTATCGAGTCTTGATCCTTGTTATTTTGTGTGTTGTCGAGTCACTGCTAGGTTTTAGTCTTTTTTGTATCGAGTCTGTTCTTTGTTATTTGAGTCTCGTATTGTTGAATCTGTTCCTATTTATTTTTGTGTTAGTTCTTGTGTTTCTCTAGGTTCTTTTGCTTTGAGTCTTTCGTTAGTTTACTAGGGTCTCGTCTTTGTGTCAAGTGTTTTGGTTCCTTAGCTGCTGTTTTTTAAGTCTCGTTTCATTACTGTTTTGTTTCTTGTTCATTATTGTTTTGGTGATTAGTTTATTGCTGAAAGTTTTGTGTGATCATTGCTGGTCTTGTGTTTAGATCATTGGAGTAAGAGGATTGTAATAGTTAGATCATCCCTTGATTGTTTGATGTTTCCCATCAATCTGAAATTTTTCATGTTTATGTTTCTGCTTTGTGATTTTCTTTAGAACAATTTACCGCGAGTTGTTCTTGGTATCTCAGGTACCATGGAGCTCTCAGCTGAAGCAATGGAAGCTCTAAACAGAATGATGGCTCAAAAAAAGATGCTAACCAAGCACTCATGAATCAGCTCACGCAACAAATAGATCAACATGTGGTAGCAGTGTTCAAAAAAATCGCTAGGCGATAGCTAGGCGGTAGATAAAAGCCTAGCGCCTAGAACGACTAATCGGAACCAATTAGGGGCCTAGGCGTTAAAAGTTATTTTTCTTATATTTTTAAATATTTGATATATTATATATATGTAATTAACAACTATTTTCTTAAAAAATAAAAAACCAAATACCAAAAGTAAAAGAAAAAATATAATATAATAAAATATAATATTAAAAAACAAAATGAAAACTAAAAACCAAATACTAAAAGTAAAAGTAAAACATAAAAGATCGAGCACGTCCACATTCTTCTCCTCCTTATTATCAGATTCAAACTCAATGTCAATAGCAATATCATGTTCTTCATCAGACTCAAGACGTGATGGTTGAAAAAGTGGAAGCTAGTAGAAATTCATGTGAGTGGAAGGAGAAAAAAAAATAAGAACAAATTAAAACATGGGAGATAGATACACAAGAATGTGAAGAATGGAGAAGTTGAGGACGAACATGTTGAAAATTCACTTTGAATTCAAAGACATATGAGGATTGCACTTGCAGGGAAAGGAAGAAGAAAAAACTTGGACTAATTAATTAACCTAGCACAAGTAAGTTTCTATTTTTTTTATTTTTTTAATTTGATTTTTTCCCTTTGATTAAACCACGTAGTATTATTATATAGTTGTAAATAATTTAAAAACTAAATCAAATATTAAACAAGTTATTAAACCAAAAATTGACCGATTAGACCGATTTTGACCGGTTTGGACTGCCTGTCCGATTTGATGAAAATCGTTTCGGTTATGACCGCACAACCGTCTAACCACCCGCCTAGGCGCCGACTAGCCCGATTCTAATGAAACTATCGAGGAAAGAGTGAGAAATCTAATGCATGGAACTAGTAACATTGGTGATGAATCTCCCCACTCTCCAACTCCTTCCAAAGCTATTCGCATGGCTAAAGGAAAATGACACATAGAAGACTCGTCTAGAAAACCGAAGAGAGCTCCAACACCTCCTGGAGCCAGACCCAAAGCACACTTTAACCGCAACCCAGGAGGAGGCCGAGAGACTATTTTCGACAATCAAAGAAACCCAACCGGCTCAGATAAAGTTGAAAGAAACCAAGAACGTCCACATCAAAGAGAAGAACATATTGGTGGGCACCGAATCTTCATGTATATAGATAACGAGTATTATGAAGATAGAGATGCTTCTGATCATAGCCGTGGAAGCACAATCAGAGTTAGAGGCCGAGAATATGGAAACCCCGGAGCTCAACAACTCAAGCATATCAAGATCAAGTTTCCAGCTTTCTATGGAACTAATGATCCTGAAGCTTATATTGATTGGAAAAGGAAGATGGAGTCCAATTTTTGTGCCAAGGCACTTATGAAGTCAACAAAGTCAAGATCATTGTTTCTGAATTCATCGATTATGCACTGCTTTGGTAGGAACAACTAGGTTTCACAAGAGCTCGCCGACATGAACCACCAATATCATCTGGGATCAGCTTATGGTACAAATGATGAAGAAATTTGTCTAGGCTTATTACCAAAGGGAGATCTTTAGCAAGCTCAAAAGATTGGCTCAAGGAACCAAGTTTGTCCGAGACGATTATCAAGAGCTTGAAACGTTTTTGATCCGAGCATATTTGAGAGAAGGAGATGATATGGTTATGTCAAGATTCTTAGGTGGACTTAACCGTGAGATTCAAGACAAGCTTGAGTTGCAAAGTTATGAAGACATTGATGAGATGGTGCATAAGGCTAAGTTGATTGAGGCTTAGAATAAGAGGAGGTTTACCAAGCCTAGTTATGTGCTGTAAACTACCCAACCTCGAGACTTTTCCAACAACAAACTGAATGTCTCTAAGGACACTAAACCAACCATTACCGTGACTAAAGAAGAAGTCAAGGATGATTTTAAATCGAGGAGTGGAACTTCTTTGAGTAACACTTGATGTTTCATATGTCAAGGAATGGGACATTACTCCCGAGATTGCCCGAACAAGAAGTCTTTCTCTTGAGATATAATGGAGAAATTGTGCCTTTAGAAGAATCTGAGGCTGGTTATGATCAAGAAGAAGAAGAGGAAGCATCCTCGATTGGAGAGATGTTAGTGGCAAGAAGAACACTTAGTGTTCATAACCAACCTGAAGAAACATGCCAAAGGGAAAATCTTTTCCACACTAGATGCTTCATCAAGGGAAAAGTTTGTAGTCTCATTATCGACGGTGGAAGCTGCACTAATGTAGCAAGCAAACTCATGGTTCAGAAGCTCAACCTTGAGACGATTCCACATCCGAGACCTTATAAGCTTTAATGGCTTAATGATGGAGGACCTCTGACCGTAACTCATCAAGTCAAGGTTACTCTTACGATCATAAGATATGAAGAAGAAGTGCTCTGTGATGTTTTGCCTATGGGATCTAGCCATATTATTTTGGGAAGACCGTGGTAATCAGACCATAAAGTGATCCATGACGGTTTCACCAACAAGCATACATTTGAGCACCATGGCCCAAAGATCACACTCCTGCCACTCACGCCTAGTGCGATTTATCAAGACCATATTCAAATGAAGCTAAAAGAGAAGGAGAAAATCGCCAACAATCTATTCATCAACCACAGTGAATTCTCTAAACTCTTTGATCTTGAATTAACTAGTTTTATGTTTGTTGATAAGGAGTCCCTTAGTAAATACTAATGTTTCACAGGAGCTTCCTAGTGGTATATCTGAGCCTTTGCAGGAATACAATGATATCTTTCCCGAGGAAATTCCACACTGATTGCCACCAATCCGAGGCATAGAGCATCATATTGACTTTGTGTCAGGATCTGCCTTACCAAACAGACCAGCTTATCGCACAAATCCAGTGGAGACAAAAGAACTGCATAAACATGTAGAAGAGCTGCTCACACTACAAGAAAAAGTCTCATTGATAGCACATGATTAACGCTATAAAATGCCTTTCATAGCGTTTCCATAAACGCTATGACTGGATCAGCTAACGTAGGTCGGTCACTTATTATAGTGTTAATAAAAACCGCTATTGTATAATACACTACAATAGCGTTTGAATGTATTGATATGTTATATCTAATTTATTGATAGCGCTTTAGTTTGGTTTCTATCAAATGTCCTTTTTCCGATAGCATTTATATTTTCTGTTATACTATATCATCGTCAACAGTAGCATTTATATTTTCTGTTATAATATATCGTTGTCAACAATAGCGTTAACATTATTAGCTATGATATGCCCTCATCTATTATTGCAGTATTTTATAAACGCTATAGTATACTATAAGGTAAGATAGCGTTTGGATTTATGCTATAGTAGTATTAGTATAATGATAGCATTGTATAATGTGCTATAAAAAGTTCTTATTTTTAATGGCATTAATATTAAATGCTATAGTATACTATAATATAAGATAGCGTTGATAATGATTGCTATTATATCCATTGTTTTTATAGCATTTATTTTGTGCTACTTTATTATTTATTATATCAATGTATAAAAACTTTTTTCTATATTTATTGCTGTTATTTAATGCGATAGAATTTTTTTATGACACATTTATTCTGTTATTATTGTCCATATTTTATCTCTGATTACTGGATTCCAAAAAACTAAACCTGAACTTCAATTCCATTCCACCAAATGAAATCTTGGTTTGTGAAGAGAACCAACATCATTAAAGTACTGCATAAGAGAATCAATACATACTGAACCAAACATTGAATATATAAGTCTTTAACTCATACCATAATCAGGGGACAATTGTATCTTTAGGACAAGCAACAGAAGATCCTAGTGCATCTACCAAAACCTCTATCTCATCATTTGGTCTCCAAACTACTGCATCGTTCTCCTTCACCACATCAATCCACACCCTTACTCCATTAGGTTCGAGTGGAATGAAGTGAACATTTACATTTGGATCATCAGTTATCCAACGTCCTTCAGAAACAACATTCGCTCCATTGATGTCAATGATCTTACACTTCTAAGTATCCAACTCGGTTTAAATGGGAGTCACGTGAGAAGCACATGATGTTACTAAAAACAGAAAAACAAGATTTTGCCTAAGTATTAAGCTTGTTTTGACAGAAGAGGAAACACATCTGCGGCCATGTTTGGACCACTCTACCAAGTTGGCTTCTAGGCCTTTGCGCATGCTTAAAGTTGTTTTAAAAGCTTGTTGTATGTTCTATAAAACTAAAGTGTTCTACTGGATTCCGGGTATTAAATCCTGGCGTGAGTTGGGTCAAAATTAAGGATCCGAACACGCTATTAGTTCCTCTTGCAGCATTTTACCCCCATGTTGATGGTTACGTCTACTATGACGGGTCTCAACAGAGCCGGATGTCGACGTGTAGCCTCCTCTCATCCTTACTATCATTT